>CM067369.1:33317846-33336719 GCA_034401795.1 Chaetoderma sp. LZ-2023a
ATGGCGTCTATATGTATTGCAGTATCTCAAACACCCGCTTTTGCCGTATTGTGATGTCTTAATAATGAAGTTGCACGTGGATTTCTCACGTGAAGGTATCCTGGACATACCAGATACTTGTCATATTGGACACACAACAATATGTTTATGGTCGCCTTATCTATCCATTCGATTCAGTGCTGCAGCAGTGTACTCGGTGACTCAGCCGTAATTACGCTATCTGCCTACCGTGTTAATACCACTAACGTATTGACGTATCAAGTTACGAGATAGCGAATTGGTACAAACCAATTCACTTTTCCAGCCTATCCATCCGTCATCTGATGACGTCATAATCATCTCAGCGCGTGTAAGATGACGTCACAATCATTACCTCACAAAGGGTTCATATAGACCGTCATCAAATCTCAGTTACTCCGACACGTTGTATGAATTGTGTCTTTGTAATTCTTTGCTATTTAATAAACCTGTGTAGTTTTTTGAAAATTGATTGTCAGGGTGTTTAGACATCGATCGATCCCAACACTAGCGAGGTGTGGGTGGAGCTTAGCATGAAATCGGCGGGCTATAGCTAAAACCGGAAAGGTCCATTATATAGCAGACCATGTTCTTATTCAAACAAATGGATATTCACCTTCTAGAAATCCTTTCAATCACACAAGCATAATGTTTGTGTTCAGTGAATTACTTCGAATAATGTCATATTCAATTAACCTTTTCTGAAGCAGGCATAGATTAAAGATTCCAAATTAAACGAATTGTGCCCCACCTACATACAACATGCTCTGGACAAAATGTGTTTAAATGTGACACGAATCATGTGCAGTAAAATCGGCTAGCTGATTGGTTGGATAGACAGCCGCTCGAGAAAATTTACTGAAATCGACACAGGACAAATTTGTTAGATGGAAATATAACACTGCTCTGTTCTGGCCATATTAATACCGAATTACAGTCTTCCGTCGTTTAAGAGTATCTTTCAGTAATGCTAAATGGTAAATTAGAAACTTACAATTCAGATTCTGCTATCAATATATTGACGAAATGTGAATTTGTTTATAATAATATATGCTTTTTATCTATGAACTGGCAGTGCTTCTGATTAACATTTTATAAAACAATCTGTTATTGTTTGTTAGAATCAAGTTCTCAGTACTATTTATTTTACCCTCCAATTGATTAACCTGAAATGGTGCATGGCGTCTAGATCTCAGTTTAATATACCTATGGGCACATACATAGGTAAAAACCTAACTTCGTCCATTAATGTACCTCTAACTGTAACTCTTAATAAAGTGTCTGTCCCACTGCCCTGTGCCCCCTGATATGTCCAGATGTATGGTATCTATAAATATTCTTTCATCTAAATCATATATTCATTATCGGTCCTGGATGGCGGATTAGCTTGCTTTCTGTATAACGCTTATTCATGTACAATATACGGGCGACAGAGTCTTAAAAGCAACAAAGATCACGGACAGTTATGCGCCTGTGGAATAGCTTCAGGGAGAAGATCAATACAACCATTTTTGTATCCCATCCACCTTTAGAAATGCGACATTACTTGCAATCAAAGTCTGATGAGATGACCGAGACTTATTACCGCGACATGTAAATGTTATGCCGCAGCTCAAACATCACATTCCCCATATTGTGAAGCCTTAACTTCGCGTGTGTCAACAGGACCTCAAAGCGCTCACAATTCTACTTATATCAATCAAGCGTTTAATAGTCAAGATCTTTCAAGAAAATAATAATTTTTACAATAAGATTCACAAAAATAGCTTTCTGTTGTCGTGCAAATGGACATTGCTCAAGACCACTACAGGTGCTGGGGTTTTTTTCCCGGCTTGACCATGAAAATTGTCAAAAGAAAATCTAGTTTTTTCATAGCTAGTGTCTATTTGCCGGCTCAGAGGACTATTTTTTGAAAATTTATCACTGGAGTGACTGGCTCGGTTACCGAGCCAGTCATTCCAGTGATGAAATTTCAAAAATCATACTCACATAGAGGAAAGAGTTAACATTCCTCAAGACTTGCCCATTAAACAGTTAAGTCTACATAAGAGGGTTTAATGATGAAATGCATATCAATGTCTCAGAAAGGATACGCTGGACATAGCATATTCTAGTCAGATTTTACACACAGCCACAGATGTATATGATTACCGTAGCTTTCTAGGACATTTATTATTCGAGCAGCCTAAATTACATATTACAGCATATTACTTACACTAATGTCTTCATGTCACCAACATATGATGTGTCGATTACACAGATTATGCATATTAAACCAACTGTTTACTAAGCAGCCAGAATTTTGTCTACCACCATTTATGTTAAGAGCATCGCCTCGAATAATACCATTTGTAATAATCAACGTATTGCCGCAGTCATTTATCAGACTATATTGATTGTCCTTGGCGTGTTGTATAGCAAAGAACTGTTTCACTGTCTGATACACACGCACCAACATGTTTTCTATAGTACACTGCATGCAACAAGTTTCAAAATGCATTCGTTATAACACTGACAGGCTAACACATTATCTACAACATGTTGGAGATAAACGTTGGTAGAAGTGACGAAATCTTGCACAGTACCATTGCCCGTCTTGTGAAGTTTCGTCACTTTGACTGTTATAAGTAAATGCATGTCCTAGTCTGTTACTTGAAATAATGAGAAAACTGTCCATAGTATGATTGAAGAGGGTTTTTTTTGGAAAATTCAAACTATTTGTTTTCCTGGAAAATACATGCATTAGCTATTGCGATAAAATAAGATTATTTCTCATATAATCTACCAAGGATATTTATTCTCAGAGTTATAGCGTGAACCTATTTAATTATACATAATTTATCCAATAACGTATGCTATGATTTCACTTCTCAATTCCATTTCACACATGTATGCAAAGGAGTGTTGTTAAATATGAAAACATCGTATTGCAGATGATGGTAAACAATCGTAACTTTGATGAAGTCTATCTAGGCGCATTACTAAGGTATGAGTAGCGTGAGCTCACTGTCACTTTTGCTAATAGTGTCACATAGCTTATGGGTGGGCGGGCGGGCGGGTGGGTGGGAGGGGCGGAGGAGGGAGGGAGCGACGGACGCACGCACGCACGCACGCACGCACGCACGCACGCACGCACGCACGCACGGGCGGACGGACGGACGGACGGACCGACCTACCGACCGACCGACCGACCGACCGACCGACCGACCGACCGACCGACCGACCGACCGACCGACCGACCGACCGACCGACCGACAGACCGACCGACCGACCGACCGACCGACCGACCGACCGACCGACCGACCGACCGACCGACAGACCGACAGACCAACCGACTGGCAGGCAGGCAGGCAGGCAGGCAGGCAGGCAGGCAGGCAGGCAGGCTGGCTAGCAGGCAGGCAGGCAGGCAGGCATGCATGCAGACAGGCAGATAGTCCTTACCCTTGGCTATTCACATAGGCTCGATTATTACAAAACTAATACTATCAGTTTGAGGTTTCTTGACAAGAAGGATATGTGTTACGGAACAGACGATCTGAAGGCTAATATTCACATTGGAGGTGGTATAATGAAATTATGTTTAGACTAATTAATATCTACCATCAGCAGTGATCTTAATTGAACATCAGTTAATGCGCATGCCATTTTAGCATCGCGGACTAAAACCTCTTCGTATAAAGCAATTGGAATAAAACATCACCCATTCCACGGTATTATGATGGTCATCGATATCAGGAGAAAATAACGAGATGTAATAAATGGAAATGGATGAAGAAGGGCGATATGAGTGCATTAAAAGCGTAAACAGGGAGAAAAATATTAGATAGACGTAGTGTTAATTTCACTCACATCACAAAAAATAACGGGCAGTTTATGGGTAATTCAAAAGTGCTCACTACCGGAGATGGGCATATAGTGCAAGTCGATTGACATACACACTGGCTTGTGGGAGGGTAGGATGACCAGTTATTAGCGAAGACATGTGGTCTTAATGTGGTCTTATAATAAATCGTCTTAAATAACCACCATCTTCTGGAGAAATGTCAAGTGTCCTACACAGACACAATTGTTATGCCTCAAACACTTCAGCCAAATCGCCAATGGATAACGAAATTATATCTAGCAACTCAGCTACAATGTCAGTTCTTGAAGTCAGCCCTCTTTGTCAAGCATAATAGACTTGCTACATAATCTTAAGAAGAAAAGGGAACGCAGGCAATTATATCGTCTTTAAACCCCCATCAACGAACAGATCAATAGAACCGTTTCTGCTATCACATCCTATTAGTAATAGAAAAGTAATTGCATATCGAATTTTAATTATAGTGGCAGAGACACATTTCCTGGAATGCACTGTGTATATAATGTAGCGGGCAAACATGCCGTCTAAATGTTCTGCAGCGTCTCGACTAGCACGTGTGAAATATTGAGATTCCTTTACGATGAAGATGTATATGGCTGTCTCTGCTCTGGAAATGTCAAATCATATTTGACGCATGGCAATAGGTTTATATAATGAGTGTATCTATCCTGGAGATCCAGTACTGCAGTAGTGACTCAGCGACCCAGCCTGATGCAGACACTATTCTGCCCAGCCTCTTAATAGCACCGACGTAGTGGTGGTATCAAGTTACCATGTAGAGATAATGCACAAACCATAGGGCAGACACGGTTCTTATTAAAGCAAGTGTTTATTCACCGTCTCGCAAACCCTTCCCATCAGACCACCATCACTTATGTTCGAGAATCACTTCGAATAATTTCATATTCAATAAGAACATTATTGAGCCAGTCATATATCAGCTAACATGGTTTGTCAATGACATGTTGTGTAGCATACAAGATGTGATCATTATACCTATGAAAATCTTTAAATTCCTCGACCTGGAAGATTAGTACTGCACTTACCTCTGAAAATCTTTAAATTCCTAGACCTGGAAGATTAGTACTGCACTTATGGTATAAATCCAAAGAAGATTCAAATCTTTCATTATCTAGAATAGCACCAACCCTGTATACATGAAAGTCTAATGCGCATGAGCCAACCTGCTATAAAGAACATTGTGCGAGCAACAAGATGAAATAAATGGATAAGTATCCACAAACATATTACAGATTCTATGTAACATCTTGTTAATTGTGATGTAAATCATGTGCAGTAAAATCATATGGTTTGTATCTATGATCTCTTGTTACTCTTGATTTTATTCTTCTTCTAACAGTGGGTAGTGATCCTGATTGACATTGTGATGTATAAAATAATATGATATTATTTGTTCTAGTCAATGTTTCTTCCCTATAAATGATTGAATTTCATTCTTTGATTGATTAAATTGGAATCCTACTCGACCTCTAAATCGGAGTTTAATAATACAAATAGCACTTTTTCCTATGATATGATATTTTTTATGATGATTATATTGGCTTTCATTGTTCGTAATCTAATATGAAAATCATTAAGCTGAATGAATCATTATCCAATACGTTATTTGCCAATAATTATGAGAGATACCATCATTTATTGAATATATTAACACCACTATTAGAGAACTAATTATTTCAGAAAAGGACTTTTACCCCACGACATATGGGATGATTTCATAATGTTGCTATAATTAATAGTTAAATTAAACTTGGCGAAGCTGAGAGTTGTTGTATTACAACAACCGTATATGTTTCAGCAAAATTAGGTTAAAATTGACACGAGTAACCATTTAAAAATTATTCAGCATTGCATGTTAATTGCTCATTGTAATTAGAATGCAATATCTCCCGTGACATTGCCGTGCCATTCTATTAGTGGCTATTACTATGTATTAACTACCTAATTGAATATAAACATGTTAATAGTTTCTGTAATCGCTGATTGATAAATACTCGGCAATAATCCGAGAAAATAAAGGGCATCAAGATATTGATGCGGAGAGTGGTATGGGGGAGAGGGGATCTGGGGGGGAATGGAGTGAAAGAGAAAATGGACGGAGAGAGAGATATAGAGAGATAGAGAGAGATAGAGAGAGAGAGAGAGAGAGAGAGAGAGAGAGAGAGAGAGATAGAGAGAGAGAGAGAGAGAGAGAGAGAGAGAGAGAGAGAGAGATAGAGAGAGAGGGAGAGAGAGAGAATGAGAGAGAGAGAAAGAGAGACACAGGCAGACAGCGTGGACGAGCGAGTGAGTGTTTTGAAGGACACCTGCCTAAACGGCATAAGATATAAGCTAATTTCACACATACAGCGAACATATATTGATACATCAGCCATGTCAACCAGATTATGGCTGCTCAAATTGCACGCACTAATCTCTTGACTGGAAATCATTTTGCACAGTACCGACACATAGATGGGTATATTGATAAGTCGTCTGACAAGAAACTGTAAATAATCCACCTAAATCATATATAGAATTTAGTTCCTGGATGGGGGATTGGCCTCATTTCTCGATAACCATCGTCCATGCATAATATACTGGCTGCAGTCTTAAAAGGAGCAACCGGCACATATAATTCGCCTATGAAAATCCAGCATCGAATAGATCAATAAAACCATTTTTGTATTATGGCATCCACCTTTAGATAGGAGATATCAATTGCAATGAATTTCTAATGAAATGGAATAGACGCATTGCATGGAATGTACTGCCTATCTACCAGCAACCTGGACATGTAAATGTCCCCTCAAATGTCAACGTCTCATGTCAGGATACACTGGAAATAGCTTATCCGTGTCAGATTGTACACACAGATATAACTGTATATGATGACCTTATCTATGCATGAGATTCAGTTCTCTAGTAGCCTAAACTAACTTAACTGTCTCATCGCATTACTTGCACCTTTGTCTTTGTGATATCATGTTGTGAGGTGCCGATTGGATATTACAACAGGTGATTATTCACCATCCAACATTTTCCCACCATCATTTATGTCTTCTTCTTCTTCTTCTTTTCGTTCGCTGATCATACCGCCAGTCCTGTAAGTGACTATCGACATGGTCATAAGCGTTAAGTGCGTGGATCCATGGTTTATTAGAGTGCGCCGTGCGGCCTGGAACCTCCGTCTTCAGCACTCGAGGTTTCTGTCAGCGTTACCTCACCCTTACCTCCTTTAGTCGCCTCTTGCGACACGCAGAGGATACGGAAGGTGTATTCTAAGCCCCACCTACAGGGCAGATCATTTATGTGTGCAAAGCATCACTTCAAATAATCCCATATTTAATAATGAACTTATGCTCCAAATGCGTTTTCTTCATTTACATATAAGTAGGGACATGATGAATGTGGCCGGGTGGCCGCCATCCCGCCCTAGTTCCACCCACCCCACAGTGTCCGGGTGGGGACCGGGAGGTCGGGCGTTGTGCAAGCTTTCCTCCTCTCTATCCATGGTACCTTCGAGTACCGGGCAGGTTCACCAGTCGAGTGGCAAAGGGTCCACTCAGTTGGCGAGTGGAAGCCTATCGCGCTCGCCAGCCCTCCTGGGCACCCGTCAGTCCATGGCGGTGGTCACAGGGCTTGCAACGCTTACTCGTCCATGCGATATTGGGGCCCCATCACAAATAATTGCTGACCGGAGTGGTCATCCATCTCCTTGGAGACGAGTAGGTCTTGACTGGCATTACTTGTATGGCTAGGTTCCTGTGCATGGCTAGCATGCAGCAACGTGGTTGCTTCATCCACCAGCGGCGGGTACGCCGGTCTCGTCTTCGTCACCTGCTGAAGTGAGCTCGTTGTGCAGTTAGGCCCTACTGCTCTTGGTCATCTTCCCAAGCTGTTGGTTAGGGTACATGCATTCCGGCTTTATTCTTTCCTGCTACTCTCTTTCTCCTTGTCCATGAATACGTTCGTTCAAGCAGAGGTGACTGAATTATGAGAGGCGGTAAATCGAGTCATGGTTGAAAGGGTTCCTGCAGTGGGGCGGGTGGCTGTGGTAGTACCAGTGGCGTCGGCGGTGATTGCGGTGGTCGTGGCGGCACATGTTTTGGTGGCAATGACAGTCTCGATAGCGGAGGGGTTGACAAGAGCCTGGGTAGCGACGAGGTAGGTGCATCACCTGCGTGTGGTTGTCGGAAAGGTGTTGACTAGCAGGTCCTTCAAGGGAGAGGAGGTTGTTCGGGTCACTCCAGCAGGGTAAATGGATGGTGCGTGCAGATGTATGTGGGTGCGAGTGCGGGAGGAAAAAGCTCTTGTTAGGTGTCTCTCTCGCAGGTGCACGTGTGTGGAGGAAGCGACGGGAGCGAGAGAGATGGCATGGAAAGGGGCACAGTCTTGCCTAATGTTTAGTTTGTCCAAGAGCTCCGTGCATGATGTTTTTGGCTGCAGGCTGAAAGCAAATGGTGCACAGGGCGCTGACAGGAGCAATTCGTGTCCTAGTCGTCGGCGGTCCTATCCCAGCTACCGTCGATCCTGAGGCAAAGGGGCTTGTGAGGCAAAGGAGGAAACGGTTGCCTTTCCATGGGAGGGTCAAGGGTGGGAGAAGGGACAGCAGGCCATTCCTACTTAATTCGGTCAGTCGGTCAGTCGTCGATATTCATCTCATCAGTCTGAGTATATCTACGGTTAATCGGTCGAAAAATCATGTGGGACCAAAAGCTAATGACTTATCAAATGGTCTGTTCAAAGCGAGAGACAGGATAAGAGTAACTGTTCCACTTTAGTTTTTGAAGGAACACATTGAGGTAGAGAAGAGCTGTTGACGTCTGGTTAATCCAGAGTTCTCAGCAGGTGTGCAGAGGTGGACCTTCTGTGTGCGCCTAACTCTAATCCTTGTATAGGGGATCCGGTGTGAAGTGGTGGTTTTGGCTAGCTAGGATGTTTTTCATATTAAGGCTTCTGGCGACCGCAGAATGATGTGATTGCTTAGGTTATGTGAGAAACTTTTCTCTCACAGGGTCAGGTGAATCTTTGGCTAGGGGCTATTAGACCATCTTGAGAGACATCAAACAACACTTGCCGATCTTCCGAGGTTGCAGATGCACAACATGGCCAGGTAATCAAAGAGGAGAGCGGTTAATGGAATCTCTACCAAGTTCGGGTGCCAAGAAGATGTGTCAAACAAGGTAGGGATCCAGTGACGCAGCGGTTATCTGGTTCGATCATGTGAGCAGGTGTTAACCCTGGGGTCGCCTAATTACACCTACATTTGCCTAGGCCACTGGCCAAGCGGTTGGAGAAAAAAGAAGTGCACTAACCTGTGGAGGAGAAAGGGAAAGAGTTACGCCATCATGTTCTTTACTTAGAGGGGGGAGGCGGAATCAAGGTATCTTAGTGGCTGGTACAAGCCTTTTACAGAGATGGCGACATTTTCCCTACGAAAAGTTGGTATAGATAAAAAGACCCACTGAGCGGTTGAAGGAAGAAAGAAAATGGGGCAGGGGTTTATCCGAAGCCAGTTGCGAGGGCGTCCGTGGGGAGCGGTCTTATGATGTGCAAATTAGTATCGTGACGTCCAAAACCATTTGCCACGGAACTTGCAGATGGGTAACATGCATCGAGCAAGTTTAAGGCGAGATGAGAAGTGCGGCAGACCGAGGAACTCAGCTTTCATAATCCTAGCTGTATATCCTACTCTCATGGGTGGGGTGGGGTGGGGTGGCGTCAAATCGAAGACGTGTGTCGATTACAGAAGTTCCGATGAGAAAGAGAGTTAACCATGAGGGAGCAGAGGCTAAGCTGCAGGCTACGCTTACAGCTAGTTATAAGTGGTCCAAGCGGGGTGTGCGGGCCCTATCAAAGCATGTAAAGGAGGGCGGGGATTATTTATGCGTTAAACGCACAGCGCATCACTCCACTCAGAAGTGCTGCGAAAATGGGTGGACGTCCTTATTGGTAGGAGTACACATTAGAGGCGACGCCATCGCAACACTAGTAATTTATCTTCATGTTGGATGGTGCGCTAGATCGTCGTCTGCAATTTATGACTAAGAAGGGTGATCTCTTTTCTAAATGTTCCTTGAGGTGAAACGGAAGTCTCTCACGCCGTTCTTTTTCAAGCCGAGATCATCCATTGCAAACACATGTAAGAGTTGTACTGTTGTGGGGATATTTTCCATAGAATGTAGATGTCATTGCTCGTCTTGTGAAATTTGACCACTGTGACTGTTACATTTAAATCGATGTCCACGTCTGTTATTTTAAATAATAAAACATAGCACTTGTACGATTGAAGAGGTTATGGAAGGTTCCAATACTGTTTGTTTCCTGGAAAATACATGCATTTGATAATCAGTAGAAGACCCTGCCATAAGATCCGTGGTCAATGTTTGGTGAACTTATTTAGAATATGGGTTTCTTATTCCCATGGAACACTGAAAAAATGAGTCGAGGAACCCCTCTCAAAATTTGGGGAACAGCCTTTAGGGAGCATTTTCTAAGATGACCGATGGTAACATCCGTTTCTTGCTGTAAACTAAGTAATTATCAAACAAAGAACAGCATACTTCATATCAAATTGATGCGTATTAAGATGCATTGTTGAAAGGTCCGCCAAAATTACATTTTATCTCTTTTGGATGAGGGCATGTAAAATTTAAGTTGTGAGCCTAAATCGTTAAAATATGACTGCCACTATTATTTTAGGGCAAAGTTTACCATGCTGACTATTAATTACAGCTTATGGAAATGCATATAAAGCAAACCCATTTACTTTTAATTTCCTGTTTGCTCTAGCCTGCTATTCTTTGTTAACCCTAATAGAACATGTGCATAATTTGGTCGAAATGTGACATGCTCAAAATATGTTTGTGAATACTTGTATACAATACAACTACAATCATATCAAGATCGCGTCAAGAACAATAAGTGCTACCAAGTTTTTGAAGACAACTACAATCATAGTTTATGGAAGCTATCGTGGAAACCAATTTAGGACTCCAACTCAGTTTAAGCATGTCCTTTATTGTATGCGTCTGTATCACAGTGGTATCAAGTCCGAAGCTTTGTAACATTTTCACATGAATAAGTTGTAGTCCTTTCAATCTTCGAGGTTACCCATTTTCAAGCACAGAATCCCAAACATACCTTACAAGCATCTGTTTCACTTCCACAGATTCAACAATTTGGATGTGAGTTCACTAGTCACTTATGTAGAATACATACTTGTGTGGTGGTTTCGGAGAGGTCAGGAAGTAGAATGGCTTAGATTTCAATCCATGTTCCCTGATGTTTACATTCAATCCCCCAACGGTGGAGGTCATGTCATGTGCTGCTGGTTCGTGCGTCAATACAGGTTCCATCATCATGCATGCGCACAAAGACATGAATTATAAATGGCTTTCTCTGCTCTTCTGCGCTCTTTCGTCCAATGCCAATCTTAGAACGCACATCAGGTTGAATGAAATGTTGTATGGCACCGGATGACTTGATATCAGATTGTGTTGTATCTGACACTGGCATCTGATCATCAGGTATGAATTTTAGTGTGACATTCTGTGATTGTAAAAACATTATATTAGTGTGCTGAGATGTCGTTCCTCCAGTAAAAGCATCATCCTTTAAGTCATCATTATCAATAATAATAGTACCAGGATACGCTTCAGCAATTCCATGGGGCATATTTTACTTTATTCAGTTTTATGCTTTGTCCATGCATCATGTAGATGCAAATATCCTTGTAGCTTATACCAAGTCCAAAATGATTTAGCATGTCAGAAATCTTTCTACACATTGGAATGTTACAGATAATTGTGTTTGGAATTGTGTTCCCTGCCCTGTAATGAATAACTCAAGAATCGTACATGTGCATTTTATCTTTGGATCATCACATCTGTTACTAATGTCTTTAGCTTGATGGAGATATAAACCATGTAACGAACTTTCATAGAAGTAAATGAGGCTCCTTAATATTTGCTAATTCATCTAAATGTGGACGCCAGAAAAAGTGAGCCTTTGGCTGAATACTTTCCCATATACGCCTGGAAACAATGTGTAATAATAACTCCTCACTAACTCACCACGTATTTATCGCAGCCTCAGTGTAACTCCCTCACGCACCAGTGTACCAATTGCAATACCAATTAAAATCAATTTATATTTAGTTGTATATATATATACATGGGGTATTTCCGGAGGCTATCATCACCACCGACAGAGGGAAGAGAGTAAAACGATGAGACTGAATTCACATGGTCAGATTAAGCATAAAAACTGTTTTCATTGATTCTTGCAAGGAACCTGAAGGCCACTTTAATTGTCTGTGTCAATGATCCCTATGATGATGACATTGCCAAGATCAAAGACCGTGAGCATAGTGGCCTATCATTCACAGGAGGATCCAAACATGTATACCCGAACAGAGATAAGTTTCCATCAGTGACAGAATTTCGCCAAAGGTTTCAAAACCATGGAAACAAGCAACGCATTTAGAAATTTCTAAAGAAAAAATGTGCAACTTCCTCTCAGAACAAAGATGGCAGATGCATCTAATTCACTGAGAAATTGTTCTGAAGACCCATCACTCATACACGCTTTAATGAATTTGAATGTGAACATTCTGAAGCTGATACATCTTGATGACATTTTGATTGATGCAGTGGCTACAGGTGTTGTGGTTCTCTGTGTTCTAATGATGCACACTGAATAGATGGGGGTGATGGTGGTGGTGTATTGGGACTGAAACGTAAAGGTTCCATCTATAACTATTAGAAACTGTGTTCGAAAGACGTTTCAGATATGATAATTAGTACGCATACCAACAGGGGTATAATGGCTACATCCCGGTTTTTTAACAAGACAATAAATCTACATTTGAACGAAAGACAAAATCAAATGACTTTTTTACTCTACTTTATCTCCTTGATCAGATATGCCCTACTTGACCAGAAACAATTCAGAATACGAGAATTTCCACAATCAAGTGCGTCTATGGAGACGTTTGGTGAGGCCCGTGCAAACAATAGATGGATATTTAAGCGAACATCATCTATGAGAATTTCACCCAATTAATATTCAAATGATCTCAGATGTCAAAGTGCAAACTATCACACCTATGTATGGCTTCATTTCGATAATGCTAAGGCGCCATCATCTCCACTTCTCAATGGCTGGCAGATGTTGAATGGTAAATACCACATCGGTATAGCCTGCCAGCAATCCCATTCACTCCAGGTACACGTCTTGACCACCAGGAATCACAGGTTAAAACCCCAGATGCCAATGAGGTATATTTCAGACATAGACGGTGAAAAAGATGACGCTGTTCACAACCATGATAAGATTGTTTCATTTGGCAAATGGCAAGTGTAATTATCTCAACAATCATTCGTAGATAAACCATACGTGTCATGATATAATACGTATTCTTTTGATTATTTGAAACTAATCTAACTGGAAATCATTACTGCCTAATACAGTAATCTCTTCCAACCATATAAATTTCAAAATGTACAAACATTTTCTGTAAGGCTGTCCTAAAATTGAGAAATATGCAACTCATCTGTGAAAGCTTTGAGGATTTAATTGGTTTTAAATTAGCCAAATATCCTATGGTTTGGTATTGTTATATACAATTACAGAATAATAAATAGTAAAAGACCCTACTATAGGTTCCGTGATCAATTTTGTTTGGAATGTGTTTGGAACTTCAAATTATGCACATATTTTAACGATTTACGTGCTGTGACACAATTTAGATTTCGCATGACATTATCAAATAGAGATAAAGCATAATATATGGGGACTTTCAACAATTCATTTTCATAAGCTTTAATTCGATATGAAGCCTGCCATTGCTTGTTTGATAATTAGCTAGTTTTGAGCAAGGATACGGAGATTATCGCCGCCCATCTTGAAAAGCGGCCCCTGATGGCCGTTTCCCAAACTTATGAGAGGGATACCCCCAACTAATTTCTTTCAGTGCTCCCTGGTAATAATAAAATCATATTCAAAACAAGTTCCACAAACATTACCTACGGATCCTATGGCAGGCTTTTCTACTAAATGTAATAAAGTTACATATATTGCACATATAATCGCCAAAAATATTTCTTTTTAAACTTAGACCTTGAAGTGAGCAAATTGTACACAATTTATCAATTAATTTAGGCTATGATTTCGCTTCTGCATAACGTTCCATCCATTTATGGAATACAAAGTGTTGTTGAATATGAAAACGTCGTATTGCAATTGGTGGTAGCCAATTTTGTCGTAGTTTATCCAGGTTCAATACTAATGCATGAGAGCAAACGATGCCTTTTGCTGCTAGGAGAACATGACTTATTGGCCATTTCCAGATTTCTGGTAATTTGTTGATAATGTTGCCCACATACGTCATGATCATATATATACATAGATATAGTTTTTGGTGCTCAACCTTTTACAGCACGCCTCGTCCGTATTCCTTAAAATGGTCCATGTTATATTGCTACACAACTTAAACAATCAGTTTGAGATTTCAGAACAAGAATGATATGTGCTTAGGCACTTGCGATCAGAAGACTAATATTCACTTTGAAGGTGGCAATATTGAAATTATGTTTAGTCTAATGTACATCTTCCAACAACAGTGCTCTGAATGGAACATCGTTTAATGTGCATGGGTACATCGCAGACTAAGACCTCTTTGTGCATGGTAATTAGAATAAAACCGCCCTGATTCCACGGTAAGCATAATTATCATGTCATAATGTTACCTGTCTGTGTTATTTGCTATGAGATTATTTAGTGAAGTCCTAAAAATATGGTTATGCTCACAGAAATTGTCGATATATATATATATATATATCTTGAGCAACAAACGCGATGTAATAAATGGCGATATGAGTGGAGAAAAAAGTAAACAGGGAAAGAGAGTGGCGATATGAGTGGAGAAAAAAGTAAACAGGGAGAGAGAGAGAGAGAGAGAGAGAGAGAGAGAGAGAGAGAGAGAGAGAGAGAGAGAGAGAGATAGAGAGATAGAGAGAGAGAGAGAGAGAGAGAGAGAGAGTAGTTTATGGGTAATTTAAGAGTGGCCACTAACAGAGATGTTCGCGTAATGTAAGTAGATTGACATACAAAATGTCTTAGTGAAAACATGTGATCTTATGACAAATCATCTTAAATAACGACCATTATCTGGCCAACTAACGTGTCTTCCATAGACAGGATACCTTATACATAAAAAAAACTTCAGTCAAATCACCACTGGATAACGGAATAGTGGTGACATAGTTACAATGCCAGTTCATGCAGTCAGTTTCCTTTGTCAAGCAGCAGTGTCCATGCATAATATACATTCTACCGAATCTTAAAATGAAATGCGACCATGCACAGTCTGTGAAAATCCTTCAATGCATTGATCAATAAAACCGTGTTTGCTGTCCCATCCCCTTAGACATCCGAAATTAGTTGGAATGTGCCACGTCTATAATGTGGGAGTCTGGGATGACGTCTAAATGCCCTGCAGCATCTCAAACAGCTTGTTTTGGCATATTAAGATGCTGTACTAATCAAGATGCCTATTGATGTCTTGTGCGACTCTACTCTGGCAACGACACGGCATATTGGACACACAACAATAGGTTTATATAATGAGTGTATCTTTCATGAGATTCACTATCCCATCTGTGTACTCAGTGACACAGCCTGATAAGATACTATCTGCCCAGCCTCATAATAGTACTAACGTATTGGTGTAATCAGATTACCATGTAGAGATGGTGTACAAATCAATATAGCAGACACTGTTCTTATTAGAAGGAGGTGTTTATTCACCATATCGCAATTCATCCTCACCAGACCATCATCACTTATGTTCTGGAATCACTTCGAATAATGTCATATTCAATAAGAACATTATTGAGCCAGTCATATATCAACCGACATGGTTTGGCATTGGCATTTTGTGCATACCACATTTCATCAATTACTTTGATACATCTAAAAACCTTAGAATTCTTAGACTCCTAGATTCAAATGTTTCATTATCTAGAATAGCTCCAAACCCGTACACACGAAGGTGTAATACATATGAGCTCACATGTTGCATAGAATATGTTACCATCAACAAGATGAGACCAAACTAAATAGATTAAGATCCACATAGATACAACAGTGGCTGTGCAAAATGTGTTTAAATGTGACATAAATCCTGTGCAGTAAAATCGGCTAGCTAATTGGTCGTATAGAAAGTTGTTTGAGAAAGTTGGAAGAAATCTGAATAGACTCAATTTTTTAATTTTTAATTCAGTTATTTTAATGTGAGAAATTTGATTGACAATGCTTGATGAAAATAGAAGACTTCTATTCTAGCTATCTTAATACCGAATTGCCATCTTCGGTTGTTTAGTCTCATATCCATATCATCTAGCATTGGCTTTTTATAAGGGGTTTCAAGAGGACTATGCTAAGAAAAAAATGTAACATCCGTCAGTAATGATATTATAAACTTAGAATTCAGATTTCACTTTGCATTCGTTTTGGTAAAATATGATTTAGTTATAGTAGCGCATGCTTTTTATCTATGATCTCAGCTTGCTGTTGATTTTCTTCTTCTGCTAGCAGCTGGCAATGATTGTGCATGATATTGTATAATATAATCTGTTGTTCTTTGTTATAGTGAGGATTACTTACCTCTTTGTGATTAAATTCCATCCTCCGATTGATAGACCTGGACTGTTACTCGACCTCTAGATCGAAGGGCAATAAAAATGTGTCACTCTCGCCACCATTTGTCCCCTGATATGCCCAGGTTAAAAATTGCATAGGCTTTTGGTGCTCCGAATCTAATCTTAAATTCATTGATCTGCATGAATCAGTATTCAATGTGCTATTTGCCTATGTTCCAGTCAGATGCAGTAGTCGATCGAATATTTTAACCCACTTATTACAGAAATAATAATTTCATAAAGGATTTATTGGTGAGAGGCATATGGGATGATATCCTAACGAGCTGATTACTATGTATGATTCTTGTATTCTGCGGCTGTAGTAGTTGAAACATCGTACAGCTGCAATCAGTCCTTCTTAGATTTTGACCCATGTATCTTGTCCTCAGCCACAGTATTTAGCTTCCTCAGGCCCATCCTTGATCAGAGTGTACAGAGTCCTGTTTACCTGTGGTCATTTCGCAGCATGCTTAACAAGTTTACAAAATGAGACGCTCTACTGGCTTTGTATTTACTGGCTCCCAGTAGCGTGGATTTCAAGACTCACTGAGTTGGTGTGCCTGCCCTATACTGTTCTATAATATTCAAATGGCAATGGTTGAATCAAGTCATGCAAATAAAAACATCGATGGCATCCTGTATATGAAAGCACCAACCTGATAACCGTGAGGTCTGATACACACAAGCCAACAAGGTATATAAAGAACATGACATGCAACAAGTTGGTTCCAAGATGCATTGGTCATGGCTCACACAGGTCAACACATTGCATACAGCATAGTGCTACACATGGCCGGCAAATGTGAAAATTATTGCATAGTGATCGGTTCACTGATTAGGCACATAGCACGTTGGATGAAGAGTGTGTAAATCTGATTTGGGCCAAATTTTGTACATTATTATTATTTGTTGGAAAGAAAACAATTAAATGTTCTTTGGATTTGGTCAACATCGCTATGTAGACACACAAACTAACATACATACGATTTCCTGGCCTACTTACAATATGTTGTATGCAGCTCTACTGGTTTTGTATTTACTGACTCCCAGTAGTGTGGATTTCAAGTCTCACTGAGTTGGTGTGCCTGCCCTATACTGTTCTATAATATGCAAATGGCAATGGTTGAATCAAGTCATGCAAATAAAAACATCGATGGTATCCTGTATATGAAAGCACCAACCTGACAACCCTAAGGTCTGATACACACACGCCAACATGTTTTATAAAGAACATGACATGCAACAAGTTGGTTCCAAGATGCATTGACCATGGCTCATACAGGTCAACACATTGCGTACAGCATATTGCCACACATGGCCGGCAAATGTGAAAACTATTGCATAGTAGATTGGTTCACTGATTAGGCACATAGCACGTTGGATGAAGAGTGTGTAAATCTGATATGGGCCAAATTTTGTACATTATTATTATTTGTTGGAAAGAAAACAATTAAATGTTCTTTGGATTTGCTCAACATCTCTATGTAGACACACAAATCAACATACATACGATTTCCTGGCCTGCTTACAATATGTTGTATGCAGGATTTGGGCCAGTAGTTACACGTTTTTAAACATTTACTCCATTGTATTTTCAGATTAAACAAAGTTTATTATAGGTTGATTTTTCTCAAGGAAAACCTAATTAGATATATGTCTGTTCGTCTTATGCGTCTCTTTGTTGCAGCAAGTAAGTCAGCGAATCATGTCATCGTTAGTATAAATTGCTCAGCTTTTTAGAAAGATGCCCCGACGTGATTTCTCCATAAGGGAGTTTAGAAATAAAAGAAGTCTATTGAATTGCAAGATTGCTCCATAATAATAACACATTTGTCATTATTGTCATACCATATCATAAAATACTATGGGTGTTTGATCTCACAGGGTAAGATATATGGAGGTCACATGTGACAACATAGTACCTATCCTTTCCTAAGATTTGCGATCCCAGACAAATTTCAAAATTACAGATTTGGTTAGCAAATCTATCAAAATTACATTTTGTGTGTTTATTTTGTTTCATGTGGAGAGGAATTGATATTAATTCGACGCCATTCTGGAACACGAATCAGTCAACATATTGTTTTAGCAAAGCAACGGAGGAGAGTGATATGACACTGTATGATTGTCTTGACACAATATTACTGGTTCTTACTATTTATAATATAATTAAATGAATACATAGAAATATACTGATAATTGCACGGGCTGTTGACTAACAACTGAAATCGATAGGAAGACAAACAAATGAGAATTGATAGGGGTGACAGAAACATCGTCGTGTCG
>CM067369.1:33337219-33443717 GCA_034401795.1 Chaetoderma sp. LZ-2023a
ATCATTGGCGAATATATCAATAACACAGATTTTGCTAGCTAATTAATTACATATCGAATTCCTATCGAATTGCAAAGACACATTTCCTGATATGTGTCACTTGTCTACAAGAAAACACGACGTCTAAATAAGACATTCGCTAGCATATCGTGAAACTAATTTGACTGGGTACTGTTGCTACCATAGGCAGCAACAGCACGCAGTCAAATTAGTTTGAAATATACTGAACAGGTTACCTTAAAATTGGGATTCTGGGAATTCAGGATTCAAAGGCCATCACACTATGTACATTAAGCCTAACGCGCGCAATGCATCGTTGGAGCTTAGTTAGAAATGGGTGAGGTATAGATAGAAATGAATCCCTATATTAAATGATATGATCATCAGAATAAGTCCACAGATGTATTGATGGAATGGATCATTCCAGTTTTAGCTATGCCCCGCCCATCTTTAGCTACGCTCCACCCACACCTTGTGAGACACCAAACTGATAGTACGAGTTCCTGAACTTCATGACTAAAGGTAGCTATTGAATACTTTGAAACTAATTTGACTGGGTGCTGTTCCTGCCTATGGCAACAGCAGCGCCCAGTTAAATTAGTTTCCAATTAATCAACATCAATTTTATTAATTAGTAAAGCCATACAAGTTGTAAACAACGCTTAGTCTTTGATCAATTATGCGTTCATGACCAGCTTATCCACGTCATTCATGGCGTCCATCCTACACGTCACGTAGTTGATTATGACCGTTATGTGATGGATGGATAAACTGGAAAGGTCCATTAATGTCCATTAATGTCCGAGGTAGCGTTATTTCAAAATAATAATGCAGACACTGCGCTTATTAAAGCTAGTGTTGTTTATTCGGCGCTTTCACTTTAGTAATGGCCTCCATTAAATAGCTTGATAATTCTTATCTGTTTCCGTCAACATGGAGAAAACCAATTCCGATTTTTCAGAACTGAGATGCGGATATCAATCCGAATTACATGCCAATTACCATGCGCCTTCCTAGAACATTATCTCTCACCTCTCTCGCCATTGATTATATAGTTTGGCAAACAGAATTATATATCTGGTTTAGAATAATCACCACTATTGTGTACAAACGCGATATTGGCATGTCCGTTGACAAATATCGTTCCCTCGTCACGTCAGAGGTCTATGGGCACGTGAGCAAGACGGATTTCCGAATACCCCATTGTAAGAAAAATGCTATTTTACCGTTACAGAATTGAAGAATGACTATGTGTATTTACTTCATCTGATATTAAATAATAGTTTGGCGCTGAGCATACTGGGGTGGGTGGGGGTCTGGATAACCCCTTTAATACATATGCTTGAGGCTACATGCATCAAGTTTATTCAAGTGGCCTTTTGGAGCCGCCAAGCTGTTGAAATTGTATAGCATTATCGAAACAAATGTAACATCATACAGTTGCATCTTGACTTTCATGGACATTTTAGATCCTCGGATCCACAACTTCCAAAAGTACTGGAGAGTAATATGTTTATCCACTATATAATTATTCGCCTCTGTACACACGCACTCATCAGAAGTGGTGTCTTCAACACAACAGTCTGGAGTATTTGAACAGATTCGTTTGAAAACTTTTCAACCCATTCTGACGTCATAGATACAAAATCAGGCTCGCTTACCTTGTGTCTGTAGCTGCATATGATCTTGTCCTCGTGTACGCATTATAGATTGCATTTTCCATCAAAATCCTCAGTCCTACTGAGACAATGCAATGCATATAAGGATCCACAGTACATTCCACTCAGATGGCCGCCATATTAGATTATGACGCCATGGAGCCGAAATGATGCTCGCCCAGCGTGTGTCTATAGCTTAATCTACTCATGCCAATGTGTACCACTTGTAAGCTGCATTTTGTAGCAAGATTAGTAGTCCTGGTAAGACAGTGAAATAAATATGACATTTTTCACACGATATCACATGAAGACGGTGGCCATATTTGATAATGAAGTTAAATAGTCAACGTGACGCTGAAATATCTCGTTTCTGTAGATTAAGTTAATTCTGCCAATGGGTACTACCAGTAGTGGAGACACTGTTATGAATAGAAGACTCCACAAAACATTATACGCAGGTGGCGACCATGTTGGATTATGTCACCAAATAGCCAAAATGAGGCTCGTCTAGCCTGGGTCAAAAGCTTAATCTAATCCTGCCCATATGTACTCATTGTGGATGTCATAATACACCAAATCCTATTGAGACAATGCAATAAATACAAGACGTTTCATTAAAAGACCCACACAGATGGCGGCTGTCTTGGATTATGACATCCTAGAACCAAAACTAGGCTCGCCTATCATGAGTCTCTAGCTTAATCTAAGCTTGCCCATGTGTACTAATTATCTGCCACGTGGCAAATTGCTATCACATTTTGCAAGATTCTTTGGTTAAAAGACTACACTAACAGCGCTAGACGTAATTCCACCGAACCAGAGAGCATTATCTTTTCATCTAATTACTATAAAGTAGTGTGGAGGTCCTATAATGACTATAGTGCTAGGTATGCCTAAGCGTATATAAAGGAAAGCTGGTAGATCAGTTTCACACTCGCCACACGATGGCCACTGTTAATACGTAGCAAGGGTGTCTTATCTAGAAACGTGTCTCTCGACAAACCGGTATATAATCTCCAGGAAATATGGACATGGTGCAACATTCTAAAGAGATGTTAAGACATTTTGTAGAGATGATAAGACGGCAAATGAAGATGAGAATATATTATGCAGAGATGATAAGACAAGATGAGAATGTGAGATTATAAGACGGCGTGTAATGAGTTAAATGTTATGCAGTGATGAGAAGACAGTATGTCGATATGACACATCATCTGGACTTGACTTGATTTAGAAATTACCTCCTCGTATGTATTATTACTGTATTCTGCGGCTGGAATAGTAGAAATATCCTATAGCTTTTTACCAATGTGTCTTGTCCTCGGCTTAAATCTGTCTCAGCTTCCTCAAGTCCATTCTAGAAATGAGTGTGACGAGTCCTGTTTTCTTGAGGTCACCTCGTAGCACGCTTAGCAGATTTATGCAATGACATCCTCCCCTGTCCTTATATTAGTTGGTTCCCAGTAGGGCGAATTCAATGGCTCTCTGTGCAGGTGTGGCTTCTGGCATCCTTAGCACATGGCCAACCATGGACCATCTTTGCTTTACCAATTAATAAGTATAGTATATCTACATGATGTACATTTGAATGCAAAAGCAATTTTGGATCCAATTAGACAATACTGTCTGATAATTCAACTGCATATTTTATTTACTGCTCGCACAATAAGGAAGTATTAGGTTACGTTTTGAGTGTGATGTAAAGAATAGTTTTCATGTTATATAGTCAAGGTCATGTACGTGTTTGAGAAAACCACATGCGCCGGAACATCCACAAAAAGGAGCTGTGGTAAAAAAGTATCTGAGTGTCTATATGTGTTATAGCATTTGCACTCAAGCGTACTGAGCACGGCTTTATTGCAGCAAGTAGAGTTTGTAGCTCCGTGATGAAGTTGATACGGGTATTGTCTACGGTATCGCGTCTAAGGAGAACATGTTCAACCGCTTCTTCCACCTATTCACACATCGTACATGTAGGATCTACACGGTTCTGGATAAAAGCTACCTTGTTGCTCTGTACATGATAGATACTGGTGAGAAGGCATAGCTTGACTGGGAACCGTCCTGGGAAGAAGGTCTCACACTAGTGACGGCTGGACGTCTTTTACCACCGTTGTACTCATAATTAAATAGTTCCCTGCAGTTTACTATAGTAAATGTCCTGGCACTTGATGTGATCACTCCAGTACAAATTAACTTCTCGATTTGCTATTGATTTCCAGATGTATTTGCTTGGGGGATAATCTAGAATGTCCTGAGCAGAGTTAAGGCTATATGTTTCTGTTTTTAGAGAACCGGCTAAATCTGCTTAAAGACATCATGGTAAGCTGTCCTCTAGCTACGCCATTTTCAATAGAGTTCTCATGACGAAAGATGTTAGCAAATAAATGTAAACAGGGCCAGCGTTTTGTATTCATTCAACCATTGGTATAGTTCCAGACATAATGTATATGGCTGCAGCAGCTGTGTTGTTCGGAAATGAAAGTGTCTGCTTCAGTATTTTCTGTAGAACAGTTTTAATGGTGCACGCTCTTTAATTGAGTGAAGGTGTATCTCTAGACCATAGTAGCATAGCGATGATATATGTGTGCAACAGATGAAAACATGCTATTGGGTTCAGTCCATTCTTCCAATATAGAGCGGATCCTATCAGAGTGTATATGGTTTGGCTGGCTTTGGAAATATTTTCATGTACAGTAGTACTGTTTGTCTTTACCATTTATGTCCGATGAGTAATTCCTATTTGTACCACTGTTTCTGGCTGATGCACTTTTGTACCCCTAAGTCGAAGACATGTTCATTATATTTTCTTCTACTCCGTGACTTTATAATAACACTTTTCTGTGGTTCCAATTTATATTGTTTAGCTTCACTGTAGTCTCTGACTGTTGTGATTAGTGTCTGTACTTCTCTAGGATCTTGTGCTATTAGGGATATATCATCAGCGCAAGTCAGTGCGGCGCATGGTCTTGCACCAATTTGTGCTCCTAATCCACTAGCTTTGATTTGATCTAAGAACATATTAATATATATCTTGTGAAGATCTGCACTAAGGATACCCCATTGACGAACTCCTTGTAAGATATCAAACTAGGAGGTGGTCGTGTTATTCCACTTCACTTTTGTTCTTGCATTATGGGTAAGTTGTCTGATCATTAGCCATAGCGAACCATTGATTCCAGCTAAGAAAACATTTCTATGAACACCATTAAGGCAAACTACGGATTTAGCATCAAGTAATGCGATATATAGAGGCAATGTTTTATTCCTTACATCTAGCTTTAACTCGTTTAGTATTAATGCACCCGATAGCAGAGACATGTCAGATGCAAATCCCCTATTTTGCTGTGAGACTCATATTAATCATAGTTGCTTTCGCAACAGAGATTCTAGAATCCTCCTAATTATAGGTAGAACTGTTATTCCTCTGTAGTTCTTTACTTCAGATTTGGTTCCTTTATTTTTTCAAGATTGCGTTGAATTACCCTAGTTTAAGACACTCCGGTATGCGTGTTGTTTGGCAGATGTTATTGATTATGGCAGTAATCCAACTAGATCTTTGCCACCAGATATTACATGCTCAGATATGATCGCATATATGGCATGTGCCATCCCATTGTGCAACTCTGAAATAGCTCCTTCAACATCAATCTGGACAAATTGGAGCGGGGTCTGACTGTATGACCACATTTCAGAGATAACATCCACACCAAAATCTCGATCTGTGTAATCATCCAGGCTCTCCCTCTCTCGCTCTCTCTTTCTCTCTCTCTCTCTCTCTCCTCGGTTGGACTAGCAAAACAATTGAAATGGAGTTTTCAGCCTACTAGTATATCATGCGACATTGTGTAACCTGATCCTTGACAATTGGCTTTGTCAGTACTTGAGTCTGAGTTTACAAGCTTATGAAATGCCTTACTCATGCTTATTTTCTCAGAATTGACTGTCATAGAGTTGTGACGTTGGTGAGCTATTTCAAGTCTTCTGGCCCGTCTCAGATTTTTCAATGTTATTTTACGTCATGCAGAGATGATAAGATCTCAGGTAAAGATGATAAGATAATATGTTGGTACGATGAGACACCGTGTGTTGATTGTAGCCTGGGTGTCAAGAGAAAGACACATGTGTTAATGATATAAACTCTCTGAGAAATCGAAAGCACCAATGCTCATTTATTCCGTGGAATATTGTTACTATGGCGACTGACAGAATGTCCATTATTGATGTCAGCTGAAAATGCAATCATAGAGAGTTGAAAAATGACATGAAGATAACATGACATTTACATGATGTAGAGATATAAAGGAGACTCATAATATGTGTATTATATGCAAATCTGTCAAGTAATTAGGTCACTAATGTGAATATGGTCGTCACACTTTTCCGCTGCTTAAAATTCTACAAATGCGTATTTGTATGATTGAAAAAGCAATAATTGAAGAATATTTTGGTATTAACAGCTTAAGAAAAAAAATGGTAGCTAGTATCTGACAAATCTAAAGGAGGGCCAGTATTCATTTATTTTATGATATGTTGTTTGCAAAATAAGTGGCTTATGTTGATTTTAAGACAGCTAAAGCAATTATGCGGAACGGACGAATTAAATGAAGATACAATTGCATCTTTTTAAATATAGAATAATAACTGATCATGTAGCGCGGATAGGCCGGATGGGTAGAACAGTCCCAGCTCAGCTGGGTATGAGACGACCGTTCCGGGTTCGTTCAGAGCACCACCCCCGCCCCTCCCCCCTAAGTAGGATAGCACATAACATATTTAAAGACATATAGGAGATGTTTCTAAATGACTAAGTCCGTGAGTGCGCGTAGCGCGTATGCGCACGTCAGAGCTTCCCTGACAACACGTGTCAGTGTTGGGAGAGAATGCATCCTAAAACGTACCGAGTAGGTGCATGTAATTACTTTAAACTGTATCATCCTCGTCGCTCTTACATTTCAGGACCGGAATGAAACGAGGAATATAAAATCGTTTACCTTTTTAAAATCGGACCAGAAATGGCCGAGTTATCCTTATTTATCTCCTTAAAATTATTTTCAAAATATTGAGAGCGTCATAAACACGTGTATGTACTACATGAATGGGGGAGGATGTCTATCACGTGATAACGTCCTCGCCCTTTCAGTCTGCACGCTGATTGGCTACAGATCGCCCGCTGATTGGATGAACGTCCTGCCTATGACGTCACGAGTTGTATAAAAGGAGTGCAGAATTAGGTATTGTAAGCCCTCGGACGGCCATATGGGGGCAATTAATTAAATAAAAGAAGAGCCCCTCACTTTCACCACTTCAGAGGAGCTTTCCTGCGGATGTAATGGGCTCGTAGTATGTAGAATGAGTGGTTTTTCCGGGTGGACAACTCGTCAGATCTGCCAGGCCACGCTGAAAATATGATGAACAAACTCCGCGAAATGTGTCGTGTGAGATATTTAACTTTTTTCACCACAGTCTAGTGGGACATTGCCTGGTGCACCGCACCAGCTATGTGGTGCAGCATGTATTGTGTACATGCATTGTATTCAAATTTATACAACCCTTCATTAGTACTATCTCTTTCAACTTCGGCTAGGCGGAACTTTCTAACACACTGCTTAATTTATATATAAGCTAGTATGACTATCTAGTAGACATCCGCATCGCAATCGTTCTTCTTCACCGTCTTTGAGAGTGAGCCGCATCAACAGTTCGTCTGCGGATATTTCCCGGCAACTCTGGAATCGTGCCACCATGCGTTCCTCGCCTGTAACGCAGCATCTACAATGATCTATGAACTTTTCCGTACCGATGACTAATAGGTACTCAATTAAACGCATTTTGATATTATTGTATGCATTTATTAATGTACCTGTACTGGTGACTAATAGGTACAGACCGGTCGTCTAAGACCGCATTTTATAGTTTATCTTTTATACTGTATATATTAGTGTTGTTTTGTGCTGATGACTAACAGGCACTGCAAGGTTGGGTGCCCTTAATTATTATTGTCAAACTTGTGATAGTTAGTTATGTATATGGCAGCAGCCATCCTAGTTACTTGTTTTGTTTATTTTATATGAAATACTAGGACCGCAGTATGCTAGGACACACTATACAACAACAATAAAACCGGATCACCTCCCCTCCCCCCCCCCACCCACAGCAACCCTTTCTCACTCAGGTCATTGTTTATGTTCTCATTGTGCGAACCTGACATGTAATCGACTCAACCTGGCTATTTTAGTTCCATAGGGTAGGAATAAAAGCAGTTAAGGGCAATCACTCTGTAGGAGTCATTTGTGTAAGCCTCTTTTCCGGATGTAGTGGATATGTAACACTGCACATTGGCAAGGTTGTGTAAAATTGGCCAATTACCTTAGGGCCTTCTTATTAATATATGAGTGACTGTCTCTCTCTACACCCCTCCAGCTGCACAGCTTATGAATTGTCTGGACCTCCCATCAACACGTTGGCATGATCCGACTCCGGAAACTATTGGGGTTAACGAGCGGTGAAAACCAGTGGCGATTTCACAAACACCCCCTCAGTATCTTCGGATACCAGTTAGCTTAGATATTCATGCCAAAGTAGGAAGCACCGCGAAAACATTACATTATATTAACCGACCAGCAGTGCATCTCTGGACATCTTAAGATAACCCTAAAGACAGGCAAATGTTAGACCCCATCACGCAGGTGATGGGCCGGATGTGGATCTCCATCTAACTCTTTAAAGTGACTGGGTGCAGTCTTGGAACCCACCGCGCCCTCAATGGAAAGTCACTACAGTTGAATATCCATCTCTGACTCCCCACCATAAACATATTTCAGCTTTACAAATGCCTATGTAACTATGACTTATCCTAGTGATGTTGTATGTGGTTGCGATGCGATCGGTAACAGGATCGTTATATGATTCTGAAACTAACGCATCATAACATGACCGCACGCTGTCTCTCTGAGGGGGATGCTCCATAGGGTGACCATACAGACACCAAGCATCTTCGCCAGTCAGGTTCATGTATTAAAGATAGGTAGAAATCCCTGCAACTTGCGGTCAAAGCCTGGACATGGACCTAACAACTAAATGTTAGTTTAGGATCCAGCAGAAGGCCCACATAAATAAAGCAACAACTGCCAATACAGTATTTTTAACCTACATAAGATGACAGTGTTGAATTCTACGGAAATCATCCACCCCATCTTCACGTGATACAGCGTGCATCACAATAACTTATAATTTCACAAGGTTGACTCGCACTACACTCTTAGCATAGGTTTTAACAAGAGAGTGGCCGTTTTTGCCAGCTCTCTTCCTCCGCTTCAGTGTTGAAGGCATTTTCCTGTGATGGAGGCCCACGAGAGGCACTTTCCTCTCGCAAATAATTGTATTTTGTTAGGGGTATAATGGTTTATATTACACTTAAGGAGTGGCCTCAGGAGGACTCTCCCTTGCGGGGATACCTCATTCATGGATATATAAGGTTCGGGGAGGTTCCTCTGACGAGCCCGCATTAAACAAGACACCAACTCGGTTCTCTGTACTATATTTTCTCTCTCATACTAGCAAACGAATAGCATTTTTTGTTGTATTTCAATCGCGTCTAAACTCCTAAATGGAGTAATGGGCCCCCATACCAGTGACATGAACAGTCTGTACGAGACGGTGTGGTTCAATCTCGGTGGGAATGGTCGCATGGTCCACTGGAATGTTATCGTTCCACCGGCTCTAGAAGTCGGTCTTTGTATTTTCCGGAATGGCACGAGACAAGATCCGTAACCCCGAGAACAACTGACGCTAACCAGCCATCCCACGCATCGTGGATATACGATGCAACAGAATGGATTAGGCAGATGGACCAGTACGCATCCCTGGAGGCTACAAGTGGCGCTCGATTTGAATGTTGAATGAGAAGCGAACCCACGCCTACACTCAACACCCACATGATTCTCCTTCATCAGACGACCAGGTCTCGTTAGATCGGGAGGTGGCGTCTTATGATGGGAGAGCGGCACGTGTTCTTACCGATACTGACCTAAATTTCCCTGGTGCGGAATCACCAGCACCATATCATCCAGAGTAATCGCCGATCAATGAAGGAACTTTCCACGATGCCTCGCAGGCGAGTACCAATTTCATCATGTTGTCGGACATCCACGATAGGCATTTAGCACCTCTGCCAGATTGCAGTCGACCACGACAAAGACCCCTATGGGGAATATCTATCCTTCACTCCCAATGCGTTCACCTGCACCATCAGAAGGTGGCCAATGGCCCGCCCATTATGCACTGTGTCCCGTATCACCTCCTATACAAACGTCGTCACCATATTACTTCGGTACCACATTTCGGATTATGCCGTACGGGCACACCATTGCTTAGTTACGCCAGAAAAAACACACCATCATACAGCATGCACCGTCACTCTCGTGGACCTCCTCCATATGAAAAGCGCCGGACACAGTGACCGGTGGAGCTTCCGCGACTCATCCGTAGCACACCTCCATCAGTCTATGGAACAACACCTGTCTATGGACCCGCATCAGCGTGGTACTTAGCGGACCCTACCTGAGTGATTCACACTGAGCATTATCAGTGGGAATGATCTTCACGGATGCTGGATCAGCTATGTACTCGCCCTCTCCCTCATCAGAACGGATCTACAAGATCAGGGAAGTCGTATCTGAAGACTTTCTCCTTTGTGCTGTCCAAGGGGAAGGACGGAAAAGTTGTTCTTCCAACCTCTTCCCATTCCGACCCACTTCATGCTATTGCACCAATTATAGCATTACCACAAGCAGAAGCTGAGGCTGCCCCAGGCCATGCTTCTTGTGGAATGGAACATTTAATAAATAGCATGGAAGTGAAGAGGCTTGATGAGTCCTTGGCCTGTTCCCGTCAACAGGAATACCGTACAACTCAGTGCACTCACCCTCCAAGCCAAACAAATCGCGAGACCCCCCCCCACCCCATTTCCAAGTTGCATCCGCGACACCACCCCCATTCTAACTCGTGTCCCTCATTTCTGCACCAAGTTCGGACACCACATGTCCCATCCATTTCACATTCCACTCGTCATCTGTTGACTAAATCTTCAGATATGAGAGAGTCGGCGGTTTTAGAGGAGGGAGCATCCCGCACCACAGTCATCCCACGGCTGGTGGTGGGTTGGGAAGCAGCCTGTTCAGCAGACTCTCGGCTCGTATATTCCCAGTACTTAAAATCTATGACAGAGTACCAACAGTCATGTAATGGGAGATGTCCATCCCCATCCATAGAACATCCCCAACCACAACCGCCATACCAAGCCCACCCACCCACACCCCTCCCCGTGAGCAGTCAGAACATCACATCAAGACATAGAGAGCCAAGGGCATACAGAACACACTTTCTCTCAAGGCTGGATACGTCAATTCTTCGTACCGATTACAGAGTCACTTCGGTGTCCACTCCTCCAACCTGGCTTAACTATAATCTCCAGACAGCAAGGTCAGGTGGATACAACTAAACACGCCACCTCAACACTAACAAAACACACTATGCACCCGGCTTCACATAAGTCGGTGCCTATGATGCCCACTGCATCCGCAGCACCGCCAACATCTCCCACTGTGAAAAGTTGTGACCCCGCAACAACCGCACATCACAAACCTTCTTTCCTATGTAAAACGGCAGTGGTTGATTGTAGCACATCCACTGAAACAACGTTTATACAAGTACCTGACCCACCGCCAAAGCACTTAACACCCGGTGCCCCTTGGTGGTATGCAATTCACGAGTCCTAACAGCATCACCAACCGCATCCAACAGCAGTATTAACGACACGGATAACAGCCAGCACATCGCATCTTGGATTCACAAGAAGAAGCACCACAGCAAGGGCGACCAACCACCATGGTACCATTGCTTCTTCTGCGCACCAACTAAACATCCTATGATGCATTGTCCAAAGTGGTTGGCACAGGTAGCTCTCTGCCGCCACCGCACCAGTCCTGTCCAAAGTGCTGTGTACACAAATTCGCAGTACAGTCGCCCCGTATCAATCACACTACCATTTCTACCCCCATCTCCGCCGTCGCCTAAGCCATCACAGCAGCAGCGACGGCGAGTTGGTCCCTTCCTCACTCAGCCACCTATCGCACTCACGGAAGCCATCCAGAAACAAACAGACCACGTACATTGTAATTCTGCACCCAATGAGATCCCTCAGGCAATATCACTGGACACACTTCCTCAAGCACATCCTAAGATAGTATAATAAGTGTGCTTGCCTGTTCAGTGGCGTTTCAACTAGAGCCACCGTAGACACTAGAGCTTCCATCACCGTTTTCAACAAGCGATTGTATAAGAACATCCCACCTCATAAAAAGTCACCCCTTAGGCCTACTAACATATTTTTACAAACAGCTACCGGAGCCAGTGTTCCTGTGGCTGGTACAGTAAACCTTGTGATACAGATAGAGGAGCTGAAATTCATTCAGCGAGTTGTAGTGACCTCTACTCAAAATGATGCCCTGCTTGGTTCTGATTTCCTCAGTGCCAGCGAAGCCATCATACATTGCAGACAACAGGAACTAGACATACACGGCCGTCGCATACCCATTGGACCAGAATCGTCACTGTACAACACTTATGCGGTGGCTTCTACAGTCATGGTTGAGCCAGGACAGGAGGAGATTATATGGGCCACTGCATCACAGCTATGACACAACATACACAGCCATGCTGGAACCAGACCCTGACTACGGGATCGCCTCTCAATCTGTGAGTCCACAAATGATCATGGATACCACCAACAAGGATCACATACCCTTCCATGTATTCAATGGCACAGTGGACCCAATAACACTAGTCCCAGGAGTTCGTTGTGGCCATCTGGTGTATGTGTTATCACTGGACACCACCTACCGCACCTACACCAGCAACAGCTTCTGAGGCTAATCTACCAGAACATCTGCATGACTTATATTATTTTGCGTGCCACAGTTGGTTTAATGAAATCTCACAAACGTGACGTATGACGAATACTGTTTAAATATCAGGAACATTTCTCATCGGGAGAAATGGACCTAGGAGAAACTCACCTCGTGCGACACTCCATCGACACCGGAAATAATTGACCAGTATGACAACCCATACGACGTCTCCCCATTCATAAGGAAGCGGAAGCACATCAGCAAGTTAATGTCATGTTGCGGACAGACATCATAGAGCCCTCAGCACCCCCTGGGCCAGTCTCATAGTACTAGCAGGCAAGAAGGATGGATCTTTGCAGTTTTGCATCGACTACCGTCGCCTTAATGATCTAAACGTCAAAGACGCGTATCCATTACCACGAATAGATCAGGCCTTAGATTCCTTGTCTGGAGCCAAGTGATTTTGCACCTTTGACTTAGCTAGCGGGTACTGGTAAGTAGCCATGGATGAGGCTGACAAGGAAAAGACTGCATTCGTCTGAGTAGACGGTCTTTTCCAATTTTGCAAGATGCCCTACGGCTTGTGCAATGCTCCTGGGGCATTCGAACCTCTCATTGAGCAGGTATTGACTACCCTGCAATGGGAGATTTGTCTCTGTTACATTGACGACGTAATTGTCTTTGGCTCTTCGTTTGAGCAAACCCTGTCCAATCTGGACAAGGTTCTACTGCGGTTTCGTACCGCTAACTTCATGCTCAAACTCAAGAAATGTCATTTCTTCAGACAGTGCATCGAATTTCTGAGTCACGTGATATCCGCTGATGGAGTAGCTACACAGCCTTCTAAAACGAAAGCAGTAGCAGCGTGGCAGACCCCACTTCAGTCACCGACACACGGAGTTTCCTCGGTCTCTGTCAGGATTATCACCGATACATCCATCACTTTAGTTGGATTGCATCCCCGTTATTCCAGATCACCGCGAAAGATTGACTATTCAAGTGGACGATTGAGTGTGAAGTTTCCTTCAGGGCGCTGAAGGAACAATTAACAACTGCACCAATTCTTGCTCATCCTAACCATAACCTCGATTTCATCTGAGACACTGATGCATCTGCTTATGCGATAGGTGCAGTTCTATCTCATGTCACAGAAGATGGAATGGATCAGGTACTGGGTTACGGTTCATGTACTCTGAACAAGACAGAGAAACATTACGCAATCACAAAGAGGGAATTGTTAGCTGCACTGTATTTTGTCAAATACTATAAACACTTTCTGTACGGGCACCCATTTACACTTAGTACAGATCACACCTCACCACGCTGGCTCAGAATCCTAAAAAATCTGGAGGGCCAGGTAGCGCAGTGGCAGGAATCCCTGCAGGCCTTCAACTTCAATGCTGTTCATAGACCCGGCAAGTAGTATGGAAATGCCAATGCCTTGAGCAGAATCGGGCTCGAGGATGAACAGGAAGTGGCCACCACCGTGACATATATAACACAGCCATCTCCTGAATTCCCCGAGCTGCGATGCACAGAGTGGGATCCAGAGAAAGTCGCTCATGAACAAGCAACAGACGCGCAAACATGACATATATATGCGTGGATCATGGAGCGGGTACATCCTCCCAAGGAATCTGTTAGACCCCTTTCCACAGCAGCTAAGTATTACCATCAAAGGTTTGGAGAATGTCATATACAAGATGATGTCCTCTATATTAATAACCGGATAGTGATTCCTGAGCTCTATTGTGGCATAATACTTCAGCAGCTACCCGATAACGCTGGACACTTAGCTGTAGAGAGAACTGCTGAACGCATCAAACAGAGGTTGCACTGGATCGTGATACGTGATAGTGTGAAGGCATGGGTCGCCAAATGTGTCCCATGCCAAAGAGGCGCTGTTGGCCAACACCATTACGCACCTCTACAAGTTAAAATTGTTGGTGCACCATGGGTGCGAGTAGCTATTGATGTGCTTGGACCCTTGAATACGACGGATGAAGGAAACAAGTACATCCTCGTAGTGTAGGATTATTTTACGAAGTGGGTAGAAGCATTTGCTTTGTCGTACCAAGAGGCATCCACAGTAGCGGAGGTCCTGACTAGCAATGTGCTCTGTCACTTCGGCATGCCTTATGAACCACACTCCGACCAAGGAAGTAATTTTGAGAGCCAGCTGATCTCTGAGCTCTGCAAATTGTTCAACATAGTCAAAACGTGCACCACACCTTATCACCCACAAGGTGATGGAATGGTGGAGAGGTTCAACTGAACCTTGGCGGAAACGTTGACTAAGGAAACACACCTTGATTGTCGCGATTAGGATCTACGACTCCCATACATACTCCGGGCATACCACACTTTGATACATTCCAGCATGGGTTATCTCTCTCTCTCTCTCTCTCTCTCTCTCTCTCTCTCACTCTCTTTCCCTCCATCCCTCCCTCCCTCCCCTCCCCTCCCCCCTTCCCTCTCCCTCCCTCCCTCCCCCCGCACTCCCTCCCTCCCTCCCTCCCTCCCTCTCTCTATCTCTCTCTCCGTTCCCTCTCTCTCCCTCCCTCCCTCCCCCTCCCTCCCTCTCTGTGCCCCCTCTCTCTCTCTCTGCCTCCCTCCCTCTCTCCCTCATTGCCTCCCTCCCTCCTCCCTCCCTCCCTCGATCTCTCCCTCCCCCTCCCCCTCTCTGGCCCCTCTCTCTCTCCCACTCCCTCCCTCCCTTTCTCTCTCTCTCTCTCTCTCTCTCTCTCTCTCTCACTCTCTCTCAATTTCATCAAATGTAGGCCTACCTACTCGCCATATTGAATTAGCTAACCATTTCAACCAGAGAAACCATGTAAAGTTAAATCTGTCTATAGCGACCATCACGGGGACTTTCAAATTGTGTTCGCATAAAACAGGCTGTGGCTTTATAAACACTAATTTCACCTGCTAAATAACTTTTGGGGCTAAAAATATGGTGGTTCCTTAAGACGGTTGAGCATACGACCACACGTCATAAAGAAGCGCAATCCTTTGGCCCCAAACACATGTGGTCGCTATAGACAGGCTTCAATGTACGACAAATCATTTTTTATGTAAGCGTTGTCAAAACTACCTACCGGTGATCTCGTAATATAAGCTAGCTAATGCAAAAAATTCGTCCACGTTCAGACAACGGATGGGCAAGCGTCAATGGAAATGAAAAGAACTAACCCTTTTAACACGACAAATCTCGTACTTTACATAATTTACGATGTACGAAGTTATGTTGAATATTTTGAAATAATTGGACTTAAAAGTAGTCGATTCATTTGAGAGCAACAACTTAGTCGAATTAAAGTTGAAATATTTCACATGATATCCCGATATGAGACGCTGCAATGTCAATGTTAAAAAAAGGGTTAGACGTTGTCCTTCCAAAGACAGTTTCGTTCTCAACACGAGAACGGTCAGGTAGCAATACAGCGTTGTGGCTCCCACGTTTTAAATACCCAATACGATGTTTGCGGGATTACCGGCAAAACACGACTTGTCTGATCAATGGGCAGGGTGGCTAGGTGTGGGGCGTTTACAAAGGAACTCGTCTCAACCTGGAAAGGTGTGAAAACGTCGAGCCTGTCGTTCCGGTACGCGGGGCAGACCGGCGAACAAAGTTACCCCTGGCGGAAATAGAGAAACTCTAATGGAAGACCATCCATACTGGCAAATTCGCTAGTTCATTGTTGGATATGTTTACGCGCAGTAGAGAAAATATCTCTAGAGCTTTAATGTTTTTAAAACCTATGTTGTGAGATTTCCCAAGAGTAATACTTTCAGAGAGTGAAAATGTCATCCATCTCGCAATACCTTGAATCGTTCTCGTAATAGTGCTACTATATGTTGGTGCCTGAAAGAAGAAATGCTTTTCTCAAAAATAAGATCCATTGTGAAATTATTCTCATGACAGATGACGGAGAAGCATGGGTAAACCCTTCATTGAATAATGTTTAAAATATTGAGTAGTTATTTGAACAATTTTGCAATCGACCATTAGACATATGATAGTGGCTCACAGTCAGATTGATAATTTCTTACTGTGAACAAGCTATGTATACGTTAGAAATGTTCATATCATAGGCTTAATTCATCCATACTTTGCAAGCCAATGGTAATAGTGTAATGGAGAGGATACAACAAATATTTCCTAAGTGCGTTTTATCTTAAATTGCCACGATCACCTGTGTTTAAAGTGTCAAGTTTCAGTTCTCCGTAGTGGTGATGTAGCAGCTTTTTATTGTATGCATGAGTAGTAATGGTGCTAAACCAGTAATACCCATGCAATTATAAACTGCATACTACTGCATGCAGACAATGCGGGTACTACAACGACGTTTATTCTGTCTAATAATAATTATTTGTTTTCGTAATCCAGTCAGAATTACGCCGAGCAGTGGTCCTATGCAAATGATCGTGTTCTTACAGCAGACAGATATCAGATAAAAGTAGATTATTTATCATGTATAATAAAATAAGATTGCTATGTGTAATTCTGGTTCATCAGTACACGCTTTAGTCATTGTTCGTATTGGAATTCTTCTTTCTGTGATCAATTATTTTAGGAAAAGAGTTCAGCTAATAACTGGAATATGGATGATTAAGCTGCTTGTCTATATAATATGCGTAGCTTTTCAACGTGCAGCAATATTCATGCAATCAACAATAAAGAACACACCACCGAATGCAAACAACGTGGGTAATAAAACAACTGTTTAATATGTCTAATAACAATATTTTATTTTCACAATCCAGCCAGTATCGCGTTGACCCGTCGTCCTATTCAAATGGCATTGTCCTTACAACAGATAGATATCAGATAAACGTGGATTACATATTAGGTTCATCTTGTGTAATAAAATAGCATTGCTATGTGTATTCATTAGTAGTCTTGTAATTCTTACTATTTTACCAATAATTTTAGGAAACGAGATTAACTTAATAACAGGCATGTGGATGACTGAGCTGCTATTCAGTTAGCTATATAATATATGCAGCCTTAAACGTTGGATAAATTCTTCATACTTAAAAAATAAGTCGACTAAATTCGCTTTTGTGAGTAAGATGATTGAACATTTTTAGGAAAATGCATATAATATTTTGTCAACAGACTCCCAGTCTAAGGATTCGAAGATCATGCATTTTTGAAGATTTGAAATTACTTTTCAATTAATATTCAAACATTGAATGATGTCACCTCCATCACATGCTGCATGACTATTCAAACGCTATTCCATTTAGAGGCTAGTAAGCTGCTTACTATGTACAACAGTCACATGAAAATGGATTACATTAAGATGCACAGCAAAAACTCATTATAATTCGTATTGCTGATGGGAGATTTCAGGTGATAAGAATTTCAGTACTTTAAATTTGGTTCGTTTACCTAAGATTGGTGAGTACGCGCGCGCGCGCGCGTGCGTGTGTGTGTGTACGTGTGTGTGTGTGCATGCGTGCATGAGTGCGTGCATACATGCTTGCGTGTGTGCTTGCGTACGTGCGTGCGTGCGTGCGTGCATGCATGCATGCGTGCGAGGGTGCGTGCGTGCGTGCATGTGTGTGTGCGTGCATACGTGTGCGCGAGTATGCGTTTGTATGTACATGCGTACGTGCGTGCATGCATGCATGCGCACATGCGCGCGCGTGTGTGTGTGCGTGCGTGCGTGTGTATGTGCGTCCGTGCGTGCGCGCGTGCGTGCGTGTGTACGCACGTGCGTGCGTGTGTGTGCGTACATGTGTGCGAGTATGCGTTTGTATGTACGTGCGTGCATGCCTGCGCGCGTGCGTGTGTGTGAGTGTATGTGTGTGTGTGAGCGCGCGCATGTGTGTGTGTCTATGTGCGTGTGTGTGGCTGTGTGTGGGCGCGCGCATGTGTTGGGGGTTGGGGGTATGGGAGTGGGGGCGTGTGTGTGTGTGCGCGTGCGTGCGTGCGTGCGTGCGTGCGTACGTGCGTATGTGCGTGCGTGAGTAGGTGTATGTTTGCGTGCGTGCGTGCGTACGTACGTACGTCCGTGTGTGTGTGTGTGTGTGTGTGTGCGCGCGTACGTGTGCGTGAGTATGCGTTTGTATGTACGTGTGTCCGTGCATGCCTGCACGTGCGCATGCGCGTGTGTGTGTGAGTGCGTGTGCGAGCATGCGCGCGTGTATGTGTATGTATGTGTGCGCGCACGCTCGTGTGTGTGCGTGCATAAGTGCATGCGTGCATGAGTGAGTGCGAGTGAGCGTGCGTACGTACGTACGTGCGTGCGTGCGTGCGTGCGTGCGTGCGTGCGTGCGTGCGTGCGTGTGTGCGTGCGTGCATGTATGCGTGCGTGAGTGTGTGTGTATGTGTGTGCGTACGTGCGTGCGTGCGTGCGTGCGTGCATGAGTGTGTGTGTGTGCGTGTGTGTGTGTGAGCGCGCGTGCATGTATGTGTGTTTATGTGCGTGCGTGTGGCTGTGTGTGCGGTCGCGTGTTGGGGGTGGGGTGGGGGTTGGGTGTTTGGGGTGGGGCCGTGTGTGCGTGTGGGTGGATGTGCGTGCGCGCGTGCGTGCGTGCAGGAGTACAGATTCCTTTCAATCGACAAGATACACTACGGACTATTTTGAATTTAATTTGACTGATGTGCTAGGCTGTGATGATGTGGAAATACACACTAAGCTACTAGAGAGCATTGGAATCAGACGATATGATCGAAAGAGGCAAGCTATGCATGGATGCATTTTATGATATAACACTGAGTAGCACCGAGTCGTTGTTATATGTTGATGATGGCATGAATAACTATATATGATTGCATGGCATAGCGCTGGTGTATATTAAAGGAAACAATAAGGATTCATAGGAGACCTGTGCAAGGTGTTCCCATATCCCGAACCTCATAGATAACATTATATCCGCGGATCATATCCAGAAAAGATGATATCATGCATTTGGACTGACAATATATATAATGGACATTATTTCATTGGGAGGCAATTTATCGACTTTAATTACAGCATTGTACGGCGTTTTAAAACAAAGTCCAAGCTGAACAGACATCCGCTGGAAATGTCATTTTTGTATTACCACAGAATAAGTATGAACAATTAATAAGATAACATTTCAAAAACTGATAACATGTTTTCTTTAAGAGCAAGTATGCTTTCAAAAGCAGTATCAACAACCTGAGGGTGGTGTATGTATGTATAATTACTGTATTCTACGGCTGTAGTAGTAGAAACATGCTACAGCTGCAAGCAGTTCTTCTTCGCTTTTGCCCACTGTGTCTTGTCCTCCGCCAAAATCCTTAGCTTTCTCAAGTCCATTCCTGACTTGAGTGTACGTGGTCATGCTTTCTCGAGGTCACCTCGTAGCCCGCTTAGCAGATTCATGCAATTACGTCCTCTCCTGACTTTGTATTTGCTGGCCCCGAGTAGGGTGAATTCCAAGGCTCTCTGTGCTGGTATCTTTTCTGCCATTCTTAGGACATGGCCAAACATGGACCATCTTTGCTGAGCGACTTTTACAGACAGCGGCGACGTGTTACACATCTTGCATAGTGCATCGTTGGAAAGTATTCTGTCTGCCCATCGGTGTCCAGTGATGGTGCATAGGTGGTTGTGGTGGCAGGCATTGAGTGTATCTAGAGCTGCCTTTGGATCTGCCCATATGTTACAGTTATACAGCATCAAGGATAGCCTATTTATCACGGGCATCTTTGATCTACGAATCCATAGTTTCCAGAAGGACTGGAAAGCTATGTTCCCCATGATGCAGCGTGCAGCAATATCAGCAGTACGGCAAATCAGTGAGCCCATGATTTGACTTTTCCTCCATGGCTCGCCACCTCGAGTTCATATGCAGAGGTTATGAGACAGTATGCCGAAATGGCATATCATTATGCAAAGATGTGAAAAGCTAATATTGAGGTGATAAGATAGTATGCAAAGAACTTAAGACATAATATTAAAATAATTAGATATTACTCAGTGTTGATAATAAACTCATGTGGATATGGTAGGATATGAAGAGACAGCGTGTGCATATGCCACTTGAGGGTCAAGAGGTTTGCATGTATCTCTCATGCAGATATATGCAAAGATGAGTATGGAATGGTGCTACCACATTTTGTTGCATGAAAGGAGAAATGTTATTGTCAAACATAAAATATATTGAGTAGTTTTGCTCCTCAGTAAGAACAGAAACGCATGTGAGAAACCGTCATCGGACAATGTTTAAACTATTGAGTTGTTATCTGGACACAATTGAATTGATACAAGCCATGCGATGGAGAGAGTAATTGGCATATTGTGATCCACATATAAAAAATTGTTCAGTGGATATCATTCAGTTTGATATTTTCTTCCTGTGAACTAGTCATGTATACGTTGGAATTTTCCTATCATGTCATTAGATCGCATCTTTATATGATAACTCTGTCCATATTATGCAACTGATCGGCATAGTGTAATGCACAGGGTACAGCACTTATCTCTTCAGTGCCCTTGATATTAAATTGTCACGATCATTTGTGTTTATGGCGTCAAGCGTCAGCTAGGCATAGTGGTGGTGTAGCAACTTGTTCTTTTATACATGAGCAACAACTGTGCTAGCGCAGCAATATTCATGCAATCAACAATAAAGAACATACCACCGAATCCAGACAACGTGGGTAATAAAACAACTGTTTAATATGTCTAATAACAATATTTTATTTTCACAATCCAGCCAGTATCACATTGATCGGTCGTCTTATTCAAATGGCATTGTCCTTACAGCAGACAGATATCAGATAAAAGTGGATTACATATTAGGTTCATCTTGTGTAACAAAATAGCTTTGCTATGTGTATTCATTAGTTGTCTTGTAATTCTTACTATTTTACCAATTATTTTAGGAAACGAGATTAACTTAATAACAGGCATGTGGATGATTGAGCTGCTATTCGGTTAGCTATATAATATATGCAGCCTTAAACTTTGGATACATTCTTCATACTTAGAAAATAGGTCGACTAAAATTCGCTTTTGCGAGTAAGATGATTGAACATTATCATGTAGCATTCCGGATAGTGGTGGTGGTGGCGTCGTGGTGGTGGTTTTGTGATGATGGTTGGAGGGCGCTATATGTTAAAATTCCTAACACATGAATAACTACGACATTCACAGTTGACTTCTGTAGGATAATGTGCATGTTTAGGTATGCGTGTAGAGATAATGAACAGAAGAATTATCAGGAAAATGCATATAATGTTTGGTCAACAGACTCCCAGTCTAAGGAATCGAAGATCATGCATTTTTGAAGATTGGAATGTTCTTTTCAATTAATATTCAAACAATGAATGATGTCACCTCCATCGCGTGCTTCATGACTATTCAAACGCTATTCCATTTAGAGGCTAGTAAGCTGCTTACTCTGTACAACAGTCACATGAAAATGGATTACATTAAGATGCACAGCAAAAACTCATTATAGTTCGTATTGCTGATGGGAGATTTCAGGTGATAAGAATTTCAGTACTTTAAAGAGTTGGGTCGTTTACCTAAGAATGGTGTGTGTGTGTGTGTGTTTGTCTGTGTGCGCGTGCGTGCGTGCGTGCGTGCGTGCGTGCGTGTGTGTGTGTGTGTGCGCGAGCGTGCGTGCGTGCATGCGTACATACGTACGTGCGTGTGTGTGCGTGCGTACGTGTGCGCGAGTATGCGTTCGTATGTACGTGCGTGTGTGTATGCGTGCGTGAGTGCGTGCGTGTGTGTGTATGTGTGTCTGTGTGTGTATGTGTGTGTATGTGTGTGTGTGTATGTGTGCATGCGTTCGTGCGTGCGTGCTTGCGTGCGTGCGTGCGTGCGTGCGTGCGTGCGTGCGTGCGTGCGTGTGTTGGGTGTGTGTGCGTGCGTGAGTGCGTGCGTGTGTGTGTGTGTGTCTGTGTGTGTGTATGTGTGTGTATGTGTGTGTGTGTATGTGTGCGTGCGTTCGTGCGTGCGTGCGTGCGTGCGTGCTTGCTTGCGTGCGTGCGTGCGTGCGTGCGTGCGTGCGTGCGTGCGTGCGTGCGTGCGTGCGTGCGTGCGTGCGTGCGTGAGTGCGTGAGTGCGTGCGTGCGTGTGTTGGGTGTGTGTGCGTGCGTGAGTGCGTGAGTGCGTGAGTGCGTGTGTGTGTGTGTCTGTGTGTGTGTTTGTGTGTGTGTGTATGTGTGCGTGCGTGCGTGCGTGTGTTGGGTGTGTGTGCGTGCGTGAGTGCGTGCGTGTGTGTGTGTCTGTGTGTGTGTATGTGTGTGTGTGTATGTGTGCGTGCGTTCGTGCGTGCGTGCTTGCGTGTGTGCGTGCGTGCGTGCGTGCGTGCGTGAGTGCGTGCGTGCGTGCGTGCGTGCGTGCGTGCGTGTGTTCTCTGAGACTGGAAAGGGTATCAGACATGTAGGTTTTGATTCTTGGGAGGGAGCGTGTGTTCTATGATTGGTGGGTGTGGGGAGGGGGCGGGGGTATCAACTGATCGATAGAAACTAACACGTCTGTCGTCTTAGGTACTTGTTCACATCATTATCATCCCACTTCAACTGCCATTGTTGTGAAACGAGTCGGTCGGCAAAGTACATATTTAAATAAGTATAACAGGACATGGGCTTTAAAGCCCCTCTTCCATCTCAACACACAACATAGTACAGATTCCTTTCAATCGACAAGATACACTACGGACTATTTTCAATTTAACTTGACTGATCTGCTAGGCTGTGTGGGCTTGCCAGATGATTTGGAAATAAATACTAAGCTACTTGAGCGCATTGGAATCAGACGATATGATCGAAAGAGGCAAGCTATGCATGGATGCATTTTATGATATAACACTGAGTAGCACCGAGTCGTTGTTATAGGTTGATGATGGCGTAAATAACTGTATATGATTGCATGGCATAGCGCTGGTGTATATTAAAGGACACAATAAGGATTCAAAAGAAAGCTGTGCATGGTGTTCCCACATCCCGAACCACATAAATAGCGCTATATCCGCGGATCATACCCAGGAAAGATGCTCTCATGCATTTGGACTGACAATATATATAATGCACATTATTTCAATCGGAGGCAATTTATCAACGTTAATTACAGCATTGTACGGCTTTTTAAAAGAAATTCCAAGCTGAACAGACATCCGCTGGAAATGTCATCTTTGTATTGCCCCAGAATGTGTATGAACAATTAATAAGATAACATTTCTCAAACTGATAACACGTTTTCTTTAAGAGAAAGTATGCTTTCAAAAGCAGTATCAACAACCTGAGCGTGGTGTATGTATGTATCATTACTGTATTCCGTGGCTGTAGTAGTAGAAACATCCTTCAGCTGCAATAAATTCTTCTTCGCTTTTGACCACTGTGTCTTGTCCGCCGCCAAAATCCTTAGCTTCCTCAGGTCCATTCTTGACTTGAGTGTACGTGGTCCTACTTTCTTGAGGTCACCTCGTAGCACGCTTAACAGATTTATGCAATGACGTCCTCTCCTGGCTCGGTATTTGCTGGCTCCGAGTAGGTCGAATTCCAAGGCTCTCTGTGTTGGTGTGTCTTCTGGTATCCATAGCACATGGTCAAACATGGAGCATCTTTACTGAGCGACCTTTACAGACAGCGGCGACGTATTACACAGCTTGTATAGTGCATCGTTGGAAATTATGCTGTCTGGCCATCGGGTGAGGGCGCTGTATCAATCTAAAATGTAAATACTAATGTATTAATGGAGACTAACAAGGTGCTATCATTTAGGAAACCTATCGAGTATGCTACATTTATCCATAGTCATATTTATCGCAGCGACTAAATACAAAACACATAATGGCACAGTCAGAACATATACTCTGGACAGGTTGTTTTATTACTGACCATCAATATGAACTCCAATCATGAACGTTCTAATGACTTAGTGTGCTCGATATATTTGTGAATATGCTGATAACTTAAGACACATCAGCCGATACCTTTCAGTTAGCATTCCATATGCATATGGCGCGCGTGCATTACGTAACATAGTACAATGCCTGGACACAAACTCGCTAACTACGGGTCATCCACATAGACGTGTATACAGAAAGGCATGTAAGGCTTGGATGGAATTGAGCAGCCATGCATATCACAATGTGGCTTATGGCCATCATATAGAGAATCACATATGGATTTAATATTTGCACAAATAGGTGATATAATTACGTAGATTTAAAATTGTATACAATGCAATGGGCCTTTCCCGGTTTAGCTATGGTCCGCCCATCTCTCGCTAAGATCCACTCACGCTTCGTCCATGGTGGGGGCATTCGCTCCCTGTACTCATTGACTCTCAATTTCTAGAAAACTGTACAGGTAACTGTTGGTTATTTTGAAAGTAATTTGACTGAATTATGTTGCTCCATGTGGCAGCAACAGCGCCAAGTCAAATCATCTTTATTAAATAGTAAAGACATACAACAAAGCATAGTCCGTCATCAATTTAGCATTCGTGACGATCCTATCTAACTCATTCGTGACGGCATTGATTATGACGTCAGCCTACAAATCAAGTAGTTGATTATGACGTCATATGATGGATGGATAGATCGGGAAAGTTCATTGCTCAAACATCAAGCATTACTTTTATTAATCAACAAACTTCATGCTTTTCATTTATAGAGAAGCATTTATGAATAAAACATTTGCACGTATAGACGCTAGGATGCTGCAGATTGAAAATCCCACATTGTGATTTAATTTATTAAATGCTCAAACAGCAATAGTTATTTGTAAGCAAGCAATCAACAAAGTATTGTAATTAATTCAAAGTAAGCAGAAATCAGTTGAACAGTAGTGTATATGTCCAGCACATTTATGCAAAAAGTGTTTTATTTTGTTTCATACTATTTTGGTACAACTACACACATATGGTTGAGAAGGAAAAATGACACTGAATAAAGCTAAGTCTAATGGCAGACACATGTAGTGCACGTGATTGAATAATGGATACATCATTGAGTCGAATCTTGAAATGACAGGCAACCCGCCTGCGCCAGATCGCCATGATAATGCTCACAGTTGTGGCCCTAATGATATCGCCCCATGACTTTTCCTTAAAGTCTAACTGCTCACTACAGTTCAGTCACTAACAACCGTGGTAAGCGTTACCAATAGGCAAATGGTCCACCTTAACTCGTACCACTCTGGTGTTAAAAAATGTTTAAATTAAAATAATTGCAGACAGCAACATCATCCACCAAAATTGTTGAGAAATATATACCAGATTCTTCACCGTCGAACTAATAAAAACAGAATTTTGACATCAGAGTGGTAAGGGTTAAGATGAGGAGGTAAACATAAAAATATAATTTCGAAAAAGAAAGTCAGAGTGACCAAAACTTTTGATAGCAATGCTATATTTTTAATCTGCATGATATAGATAAAATATGTCAAAATCTAGATCCAATAGGGAGCATCAATCCTGTGATATAACACAGTGCACAACAGCGAAACAAAAAACCTAAATAAAACAGAACTTAAAAGAGTATGAAAGACACAATTGCCTAGATCTTGAGGTTTGAAGCTGATACGTTCTTATGTATGGATGATTGCTGTATTCTGCGCCTGTAGTCGTAGAACGATCCGATAGATGCAATCAGTCACTCTTCCCCAGTTGACCACTGCATCCTGTCGTCAGCCAAAATCCTTAGCTTCCTCAGGTTCATTCTTGATCTGAGAGTACGGAGCCCTGTTGTCTTGAGGTCACCTCGCAGCACACTTAACATATTTATGCAATGATGTCCTCTGGCTTCCAGTAGAGTGAGTTCCAAGGCCCACAGTGCTGGTGTGTCTTCTGGCATCCGTAGCTCATAGGCAAACATGAACCATCTTTGGAGGGCGACTTTCACAGACTGCGGCGATGTTTTGCACATTTTATATAGTGCATCGTTGGGAATTATGCTGGTTGGCCATCGGTGTCCGGGGATGATGCGGAAGTGTTTGTGGTGGTAGACAACAAGTTTATCTAGAGCTGTCTTTAGAGCTGCCCAGATGTTACAGTTAAGCATGTAGAGTTGCATAAAAGTAGTGTTTTTGACAAGGGCATCTTTAATTTACAAATTCATAGCTTCCAGAAGAATCGGGCAGCTATGTTTCCCATGACACGGCGTGCAGCGATGTCAGCAATACTGCAGAGCAGTGAGCCCTGGATTTTACTTTTCCTCCATGGGTCCCTGCCACAAGGTGGGTCGCTATCCTCGTAGCTCCATGCTTTGTCGATATGTATATGTGGACGAACTCTGTTTTCGATTCATTCATAAAGAGATTCTCATAAGTTGAAAATGGCATATAATTAGGCATATATGATAGGCCAGTACATTGAGATTGCATAGTATTATGCAGAGTTAAGCAAATCTCATAGTGAGCTGATAATATATTATGCAAAGAAAATAATACAGACATCATTTTCAGATGACAATATATTATGCAGCGATACAAAGACCTCATGTGGAGATTGTAAGATATTATGCGGAAACAACGAGACACCGTGTGGAGATGAGTTTGAGTGTCAAAAACAATTATGTGTCATGTAGATAGATTCAAAGATGGTATAGGATGGTGACACTACATTTTCTGGATAGAAGAAGAAATGCTAATGCTATTGCAAAAAATTTAACATTTATTGAGTAGTTATTCTCGTTAACGATAAAGGCGAAAGATGATTGTGAGAAACCCCTCATCGCACACCGTTTATTTAATCCCCCGCGTTCACAAGAGCCATGACCATATGTATTTGGAGAGCTAAACATCAGCTGTTGATAATGGTGGTGTAGCAACTTGTTGTTTTAAGCATGAGTATTAATACCGCTAAACCAGGAATATTCAAGGCATCAGAACAAACCGCTGAACGCGGACAATGTTTTAAATGCATCCACTGGGTTTTTTCGGTCTAATATCAATACTTTATTTTCACAATCGAGTTAATACCATTGAGAAGTGGTCCTATGAAAACGACAGTGTCCATACAGCAAATAGTTATCAGATAAAAGTGGATTAGATATCAGGTCCTCTTGTATAATAAAATATGTGTATTCGTGGTTCATCATTACACGTTGTATTCATTGTTAGTCATGGAATGCTTATTCTGTAACCGATTCACCTTTCCAACGTATCCATCAATCCGCTGACCTCGTATGGCGTCATATAATGTGCTCAGCGCGAGTATGATGACGTCACACTCATTACGTCACAAAGGGTTCCATATAGACCGTCATCAAATCTCAAAGAGTCCGACACGTTGTATGAATTGTATGGCTTTGTAATTCTTCGCTATTTACTAAACATGCTGTTGAATATTTTGAGACTAATTTGCCTGGGCGCTGTTGCAGCCTGCAATAGCGCCCAGTCAAATTAGTTTCAAAATATGTAACAGCTTACCAGTGTAGTTTTTTCAAAAGTGATAGTCATGGTGCTCAGATGCCAACACGAGCGAGTTAGAGATGGGCGGGGAATTGCTAAAACCGGAACGGTCCATTGTTTTCGGAAAAGAGATTAACCTAATAAATGGTATTTGAATGATTAATGCATGAATGTGCCGCTTTAGAACAACATGAGCATTGAATAAAGGCTTCATACTTAGAAAATAAGTCGACTAAGATTCCCTGTTGAGAATAAGATGATGGAACTTCGTCATGAAGAATTTATGGTGGTGACGGCGGCGGTAAAATAAAATAAGGAAGGTTGTGCTAGTGGTGCTAGTGGCGGCGGTGGTGGTGGTGCTGCTGCTGATGGTGGTGGTGGTGGTGGTGGTGGTGGTGGTAGGGTGGTTGGGTGGTGGTGGTGCTCGTCGTCGTCGTCGTTGTCGTCGTTGTCGTCGTTGTCGTCGTTGTCGTCGTTGTCGTCGTTGTCGGCGTCGTTGTCGTCATCGTCATCTTTCTTGTAGTGGCTGCGGTAGTGGCGTTGATGCTGCTGGTGGTAATGGTGGTGGCGGTGATGATGGTAGTACTGGCGGAAGTATTGACAGCGGCGGCCAGATTGGCGGCATCCTCGGCGGCGGCGGTTTTGGTGGGGATCAGAGGGGACTATATTTTAAAATAGCTGACAGCTAATTTGCTACGTCACTCAGAGTTTGTCTTCTTTAGATACTGGGATTCTATAGGCATGCATATACAAATAATGAATAGAAGAATGCAAAGGTTTTTTGTCAACAGACAGTCTAACGAATCAACGATCATGTATTTTTCAGGAGATTTGAACTTTCGTTTTGATTAATGTTCAAACAATGAATGGCGCCACAGCCATCATGTGATGATGTATGAGTTTGCAAATGCGCTTCTATTTAGAGACGAATAATCGGCTTACTATTTAGAACATCCACATGAATATGGATTACAGCGAGATGCGCAAAAAATCTTAATGTATTCGTATTGCTGATGAGGGATCTCGTGTGATAAGATCCCTGGGCGCTTAAGGTTTATTATGTTACCTTACAATGGGATTGCGTAGGGTATCAATGGATTGATAGAAACAAACACATATCTTCTGTTAGTTACTTGTTCGCAACATTATCATCCTTCTTCAACTGTCTTTGTGATGAATCGATCTGTAACGATTAGCAAACCACGGTATTTTTTTATTTAAAAAACATATGCTTTCAGTTAACTCTTCTCGCTCAAAACACACCACTTAGACCAAATTCCGCTCAAACGACGGGACACATTACAGAATGTTTTGAAATTAAGTTGACGAATGTCTTAGATTGTGTTAACTTTCAGTCACATGGTTTCGACAGCTTAGTAAATTTACTGTTTTGGAATTGCAAAACTAAGAAAATGGAATGAATGAGTTAATCTATTATAGGTATGCAAAAAATAATTATAATGGTCAGTATATCTCGTGATTATAGTTATGTGAAGGCACGATCTAACTCTATATGATTGCATTCACAGTAATTGCATCTGTTACTGAAAGGAAGAAAAATGTTTATGAAAGCTGTTGATGGATTTCATATATCCCCCACACCATAGCTAGCACTATATGAACAGTTCATCCACTGAAGAGAATGAACCTTCCTCATTTATCCATCCATCATATCCTGTCATCAACAACCACATGACGTGTAGGAAAACGTCATAATCAATTACAGCATCAATGACGTAGTCCGTCGTAAAAGCTTAATAGTCCAATACGGTGTACGAATTGTATGTTTTTACTATTAGTAAATATTATGTTGAATATTTTGAAACTAATTTGATTAGGCGCTGTTGCTGTCATAGGCAGCAACAGCGCCCAATCAAGTTAGTTTCAAAATATTCAACAGCTTACCTGTATAGTTGTCTAGAGGTTGATAGTCAGGGAGTTGAGAGATCGATCGATCCCAACACGAGCGAGATGTGGGTGGAGTGTAGCTAGAGATGGGCGGGACGTAGCTGAAATTGGAAGGGTCCATTGTGTCTTATGTATTGGCACTAATGACAGTAACAGTTAAATATATACAATGCACGTTAATTCAGTGGGAGGCGATTTATCGGCCATAGGTACATCATTATATTTTTCTTTGAAACAAATGTCCAAGCTGTACGAACATCATACAGGTGCTCTAGATGTCATGTTTGTGCTATTGCACAATAAGTAAAATCAATCAATATGATAACATTTCTAAAAAACAATATAATGTTTTGTTTAACCCTTACCACTCTGATGTCAATATTCTATCTTTTACTGTGTTACTATCAAAGAAACTGGTGTACATTGTCCCACAATTTTGGTGGCAGATGTTGCTGTCTACGACAGCACCATCGCACACCAGATTTGTTGAAAAAGGAACACCAAGTCATATTCGAATTTAATTTGAACATTTAAGGTTTTGACATCGGAGTGGTAGGTGATAAGAGCACTTAAGTTTTCAGTAACAGTTTCTCTATTTATGGACGACGTATCAAACTAATACGTAAATTGTAATGTATTAATGGAGGCTAGCAACCCGCTATCATTTAGGAAACCTATCAATTGTGTCGCTGTGATCAATAGTCAGATTTTTATAGCAGTAACTATATACAACAGACATATATGTTAGAAACTGGCACAGTCAGAACATACAGTTGGACAAGAGATTTTATTAACGAACATCAATATCAACTCTATCATGAATTTAGCGAAATTATCTTCAATTCATTTAGTCTGCAAAATATATTTGTGAAAATGCTGAAACCTGAAGACACGACAACAACTTGTGCCCAGCTAACATCCCATATGTAGGTGTCACACATGCGATACGCAACATAGCAAATGTTACAGAGATGATAACCCCGCGTATTGAGGTGACATATCATAATGCGAAGATGGGAAGAGTTCATATTGAGATGACAAGATATTATGCAGTGATGATAAGATATCATTTTGAGAAGATAAGATATTAACCAGCGATGATAAGATAGCAATTTGAGCTGATAATATATTATGCAGTGATGATAAGATATCATTTTGAGATGATAAGATATTATGTAGAGATGATGAGACGCCATGCGTTGATGTTGCTTGAGTGTACGGCAATGGACCTTTCCAGTTTTAGCTATTCCCCGCCCTGCACTAGCTAAACTCTACTCACACGTCAAAGCTTTGGGATTGATCGATCCCCGATTGCCCTGACTATGAATTTCCTGACACCTGTACAGTTAAGCTGTTGAATATTTTGTAACTAATTTGACTGGGTGCCATAGGCAGCAACAGCAACCAGTCAAATTAGTTGCAAATTATTCAACAGCTTAACTGTATAGGTTTCAGGAAATTCATAGTCAGGGCAATAATATTTATTAAATAGTAAAGGCATACAATTCGTACAACAACGCACAGCCCGTCTTCAAATATGCGTTCGCGACGTACTTATCTACATCATTCATGGCATCATACTGACGTCATTGATTAAGATGTCATTCTATACGTCACGTAGATGATTATGACGTCATACGGTGGATGGACACAGTGGTGGGTTATCCAGATAGACGCAAGGAATGTGTATAAGATGGGTGCTGGCATATTTTGCTGAATGAAAGGAGATATCGAAATTGTCAATAATAAGATATCTTGAGCAGTTATTCCCCTCACTGATAATAAGAGAATTTTTTATTTGGACAACGTTGTATTGGCCCATGTGATGGTGGGTGTAATTAACGTGATGAGTTTCACATATACACACCTGTATGTGATTGGTATTTTGTTGCTAAGAACAAATATCACATAATTTGGAATTATAAAATCATGTCGTAAGATAACTTCTGTGCATGTTTACTCTCTTCACCCTATGCAACCTATTGCTAACAGTATATTGCTGAGAGCATAGCGAGTATGCCTTGCAATTTGCTAATTCTTGCTATTAAATTGCCATGAGCATGTGTGATTAGAGTGCTAACCAGCAGCTGTGTATACTGTATATTCGATTAGTTCAGACGACTGGGCAAAAGAAATTAAGCATCGCCGCTAAGAGTACTAAAAGGCAAGGATTTTTTGTTGGGGAAAACTATGAGTGGCGTTGTGGCAGACAACGATTTCTTATTCATAATAACATGCTACATAAGAGCTGAATCATGAGCACGGGCAAATACAAACTACTAAAAGAAGTCACGGGGTATCTGTGCTCGAATGTCAAAACTTCAAATGTTCTGGTTCAGAAGGTGCAGCATGTGCACCTGTTGCGGATTCAGACTGCTGCTCTTATCCGTTACAATCAGCCCAGCTTTTAAAAAGGCACTCTCTGATGATACAATGGTGCTGGCATTCCGATGTATACTTTTGCCAGTTTGTGCTACTTGTGGATGCTTTTTCCTGTGCTCCTTCCACTAGGCAAGAGGAGTCTCACCCAATCCAAATGGCTTCCTCATTCAGATACGCATCACGCACTTTTTGACTGTTACTACTTGTGTCTTGGCAACTTAAGGCCTAGAAGCATAACACTCAAATGATGATGAGCCGAAAAAGCCTAGGTTTCAAGGCGTTTTGCCTTTTCTTCATTCGATGGATCGGTCGGTCGCGAGTCCGACTGTTACACCGTCATTATCGTCGCTACCGCGTGTTCAAGTATAGAACCCGATTCACTCCGAACTAGTTTGTAAGCATTTTGTCGGTGCTCTTCTGTGAGAAAGAGGAGATCCTTCATCCGTGGATCAAGTACTACCGAGACTTGTATAACGTGTAAGATATTATCGTCGCCGAGCCTCTTCTCCAGATACTCAGAGAACAGTGAAGATTAGGATCAACGGTTCATCAGCGTCGTGTTCAGTTTTCATTACATAAGTTAGTAAGTTCATGATGATTGCATAAATTGAAGAACTACTAATGTTCTGTTCGGTGCTCAACTGTTTTGAAATAGCATGCAATTTCTCGAGAGCGGCACAAAGGAATGATCCTGCATGCCGAAATTCTTAGCTTAAACACAGAGCATGTGAACAGTGTGTGTTCCAATCTTATGAAATATATTGTCTACCTCGTGGCTGGCTGTCAATCATGGAGTTAATTCCTGTTCCCACCGCTACAGGGTGTTGGTCTTTAATCAAATGGTCTAAAATAACACACCGGAAACCAATACAATTGAAGTAAATTTTGTCATTTTCCCCTAAATGTTCGAATATTCGTATACTATGCGAATATGCATTCATATTCATCTATATGAATGAATATTAAAATATTTGGATATTCGAACCGGCCTCTAGTGTATAGTATGATGATGCAGCAACTTGTTATCTTATGCTTGAGCAACAATGGAACTTTCCACGTTACCTATGCATCATATGACGTCATAATCAACTACGTGACGTGTAGAATGACATCATAATGAATGACCTCATTTATGACGTAGAAAAGTACGTCACGAACGCATATTTGAAGACAGACTATGCGTTTTTGTACGAATTGTATGCATTTACTATTTAATGACTATTATGTTGAATAATTTACAACTAATTTGACCGGGGGCTGGGGGTGGCTGTTGCTGCCAAATTAGTTACAAAAATATTCAACAGCATACCTGTATAGTTTTCAGTAAATTGATAGTTATGGCATTCGGGGGTCGATCAATCCCAACACAGCGAAGTGTGGGTGGAGCTTAGCTACAGGTGGGCGGGGCATAGCTAAAACTGGAAATGTTCATTGTGTCAAGCCAGTAATATCCATGCAATCCTCAAAAATAAAATCATCTTGCTGAATACAGTCAACGTGGGCAGTAGAACGACTGTTTATTCAGTCTAATAACAATACTTTATTTTCGCAATCCATGCTATATCGCATTGAGCAGTATCGCATTGATCTTCATCAAATGAGTGTTCTTACAGCCGACAGATATCACATAAAATTGGATTAGATATCAGGTTCCTCGTGTATAATAAAATAAAAGTACTATGTGTATTCCTGGTTCATCCGTACACGCTTTATTCATTATTTGTCCTGGAATTCTTATTCGGTGACGAATTATTTTTGGAAATGTGATTAAATTAATAACCGGCACGTAAATGATTGTGCTGATTGTTTAGTCATATGATACGTGCAATTTTAGAACAACATGAACATTGGATACATGTTTCATGCCTAAATAATAAGTCTACTAAGATTCGTTGCCGCAAATAAGATGATGGAACCTCATCACGTAGAATTCGAGGTGTTGGTCATGGCGGCGGTGTTGGCGGCGGCGTGGGCGGTGGTGGTGGCGGCCGCGTCCGCAGTCGTGGCGGCGGCGGCTGCTTTTTATCATGGTACTTTGGTGATGTCCCGAGGCACTGCATTTCAAAATACCTAACATTTGAGTTGCTACGTCATTCAGAGTTTGAGATCATCTCTATGATGCTAGGAAGATGTAAGCATGCATGCGCAGATAATTAACAAAAGGAAGCAAATGTGTTCTTGTCAATAGACTAACAGTCTGAGAAATCAGAGCTTTTGCATATTTGAGGAGATTTGAATTTTTGTTTTGATTAATGTTCAAACAATGAATAGCGCCACAGCCCCATCCATTGCACAGTGTATGACTATACAAACGCTATTCCGTTTAGAGTCTAATAATCAGCTTACTATGTAGATTAGAACAGGCACATGAATATGGATTACATTAAGTTGCACCGGTGCGAGCTCTAATGGAATAACATTCTCAGGCACTTAAAGTTGCGTGTTTTCCCCAAGGTTCGGGAGGGTGTGTGTGCTTTGAGATCGGGAAAGGGCATTAGACACATTGGCTTTGATTTGGGAGTGAGGGAGAATGTGATCTACGATTGGTCTGACAGTGTGCGTGCGTGCGTGCGTGCGTGCGCGCGCGCGCGCGTGCGTACGTGCGTGTGTGTGCGTGCGTGATTAGCAGATCGATAAAGACATATTACAGACAAACGTGTATTTCATGTTAAGTACTTGTTCAAAGCATTGGCATTGTCTCGCTTTGTTGTGAATCGTTCTGTAACTAATCAGGCAGTCATTAGTTCATTATAAAAGGACGCCGGCATTCGCATATAACCCTTATGGCTCAAGAAACCACATAGGACAAATTCTTTTCAATCGACGATATATATACACTATGACTATTTTGAAAGTAATTTGACGGCTGTGATAGCTTGTACGGTTGTACCTCTCTGGTTTTCGACATAATCAACGGCTTAGCAGAATGACTGTTTTGGTGTCTGGAAGACCTAGGAAATGGAAACCCATGCTTGAAAGAGTTAAACTATGCATATTTATGATAATGGTGAATAGCGCTTTGTCATCGGTATCGGCTGGTGAAGAGACAAAGTAAATATATAGGATTACATTTCATTGTACTGACGTCCACTACAGAAAGGATTATATATATATATATATATATATATATATATATATATATATATATATATATATATATATATATATATATATATATATATATATATATATATATATATATATATATATATATATATATATATATATATATATATATATATATATATATATATATATATATATATATATGAAGGCTGTGCACGTCACACCCATAGCTAGCATTGTATCAGCAGGTCATACGCGGGAGAAATGTTTGTTTTGTACATCTGGCCTGGCAATACACTTTGAAAACATATTTGATGCACATTATGTCAGTGGTAGGCGTCTGAAGAATGTGGACTATTCAGATTCGCTATATTCGGCATGTTCGCAAAAAATTAGGATACTGTTATAGAATTGCCATAGCTATCTCGCCAGTAGTCGTGTACGGGATTTTCCTAACTGGTGACGTATAAGAGATTGTAGCGGACAAATGAAATCCGAAAACCGTCAAAAAATTCACAACATAGCCATGAAATCTGGACATGCAGACCGCCACGACATGTTAGCAAAAATATCGAAAGGGTAAAAGCTATCACCGGCCTGCATTAGCCAACTTTTCAAAAAATCTAATTTTCAATTAAACGGCAATACGACATTATTTACAGAAAATCGTCAAAAGTTCACAATATAGAGAAGGTATCGGACCATTGCATCATGTTATTCAAAATTTCGAAAACGTGGATCGGTTGGTCTCTCATGACTCATCGGCCAAGCCTAAACAAAGTTTAATTTTCAATTACTCGGCAATACAGCATTCATTAATGAAAATCGTCACAATATTCACAAAAGAGCCATGAAATAGCCATGCGGCCAGCCACAATATCTGAGCCAAAATTCTGAAAACGTAGTTCGATTGGCTGTTCCTCGGTCCATCCATCTGCTAAATTTAACAAAATTCTAATTTTCAATTACTCAGCAATAGGATATTCATTAACGAAAATCGTCCAAGAAATTGACAAAAATAGCGAAGAACTCGGGCTATGCTTCCCGCCAAATCAGTTTAGCCAACATTTCGAAAACTGAAGACACAACAACAACTTGTTTTCAGCTAGCATTCCATATACATGTGGCGGGCATGTTTTAAGGGGATGCTAATCTCATCTCGAATGATGCATTGTACCGATAGATTATGGTTTATAGGTTCTCTATCATTCATATCCTCTCACATTCCCTTATCTGTGTCACAATTATCTGCTTTGCAATATCGCATAAATCTTAAACAGTGATCGCCACCATTTTCTCTCCTCAAGCGATAATGTGCGATGTCACGTAAGTGTCAATGCATTGCATTCCTTATTATGTAATACTCATCCCGTTGAATATTTTGAAACTAATTTGGCTGAAAGTTATTGAAGAAACAACTTAGTCAAATTAATTTCAAAATATTCAACAGCTTACCTGTATGATTGCTTTTAAACCACATTGTCAAACTATAGCTGGCACCTCTATGACTGAGCGTATATACCGAGGCAGACCGATAGGGTTTTTTCTCATTGGTTGAAAGGTAAATCATGATAGCCATTATCGGATGTAGAAATGTATCAACATTTAGCTTCTAAAGCCTGAATCTCTTTCTTTGTCAGCATGATGAAAAGCTAAAATGTCAGGGATTGATTATAGGTTGGAAATTCTATCACATGAATGGTTAGTATAGGATAAGGTGAGATTTCCTTTAAGTAACATAGGGCAATTCTTGGAACCAACATCGCTGACTACTGCTCATCCACTTTGACACGTATGCAGAAAATCCTCTGCCAGTTCGAAAGAATTGAGCCAGCCTGCAAAAATGGTTTATGCAAATGGGTAAGCGCTCGGGTACCGAATACTGAAATTATGCCACATGGTGGCCTGGGTGTAAATAAATAGAATTGAATTGATAGTTTTCCATGCTTATCATATCCAGAGAAGAACTTAGGAGAAGTGGTGCGTGGCATGCCTAAAGAAAGCAAACAAAATTTCGAAGAAGATTTATAGATTTAGCGGCTTTAATATTATGTGACAAAATATTTTTTTCGCCAAAATCTAGATTAATCTATAGTATATTATCTATACGACACGTCTATAGCTCGTGGACCGACATTATATTCTTTAAATTATCTGATTATATACATTGTAAAAAGTATTACCCGGTTTCGTATTTTGTGATGACTGTTGCATAGCACTGCTATAAGAAAAACTTTTCTAAGACAACATGTGATTTCTCCTTGTTGCTCACTTACTTTAGCATTCATAGACACAAACAGAGACCTAATTAAATTAAAATGATTCACTGAAGTGTTACCAGTTTTCAATGTTCCATCAATTTACTGGCATAACCTGATCCTGATTGCTTGTGCTGACACGTCTATAAAACATTATTTCAACAGTCTAAATAGATCTATATATGAAGCGCTTAGATAACGCCAATTCTATAACCCATAGTAGTTGTAGTTGTACTTTTTTGGCCAAGATGCGATAAACGCTATTCGCACTGATTGATCAAATGGATATCTCATTTTTTAATGAATGAAAGTGGTGTTGTTCACAGTCTGAAAATAGATAAACAATTACATGGACAATTTTCCTGTTTTGCATCTAGCCTCTTCCTATAAGTCACTGTTTTCCACGGCCGTATGCTTGTGGTAGAACCAAATAACACTAGCCTAGAGTAGACCAGCATAGCGCAGGATAAATCTATCTCGGTAACGATTACTATTACATATGCCACTATTGTCCACGGCCGCATTTTTGTGGCAAACACGAAGTGACACTAGCTGTTCGCCAACATCCTGTTATGTTTTTTCCAACTTTCACTGCCAGTTAACATGGTACCTCAGCCAGCGCCGAGCTCAATAATACCTTCCAGTCAGTACACATCAAGTACAGTACATTTATTTTCAAACTGCACTAAACCATTAGCAGGTACCTGGTATACATATTTAAAAAGTAATATTTGCAAGCATCTTTTCATATTATTGATCCTCGGCGGCCACATCAATCACAGTCCTGGACGCAACAGAGGATATTGATTATGTAATAACTCGTAACGAAATCAGACAATGAGACAAAGAAATCCAGTGTGATGACCGCAACCACTGATTACACACGCGTTACCAAGATGTTGACAGAAAAGCATATAAATTACTGCAGGCATCGAAGGACAGATTGATATTGCTCAAACTGTTCTACACGGTGTGCACCTAGCGCAAAGATTTCAAACTCAGACTCGGCAGTAGAATACGACTCGTGTAAAAAAAATTGCTCGCTAATCTTCGCTGTAGACTACACGGTAATGTAAACAACAAACTGTGCCCGGATGTGCCCAAACTGTGACAACATTATCCAATCAAATCATTTATATGGGAGTTATGAAACTGATCTAATTACTGCCATCGATGACCGGGCGTTATCCGTTGATACCCGGAAACAAGGGGACATTTTTATTCTCGACTTTTGATACCGTTCCACATGAACTTTCAAATACAAATTGCACAGATATGGTGTGTCAAAAACATAAAGCATGCCAATTTGATTTACTCAATCTTAACGGATCACAACCAATGTGTAGTAGTCAATGGTGTTAAATCAAACGCTGTCGAGGTTGTGTCTGGTGTAGCTCAAGTAACAGTTATGGGGCCTGCTACTGTTTACAGTCCATATAAATTACATAGTCCCAGACATTCTCTCAGAGATCAGGATATTCGCCGATAATTGTGTGTGGTACTGACAAATTAATGACCTGAAGGACTGTGAAACACTTCAACAAGACAGAAACTTGTTAGATAACTGGGCTAGCGTTTGGGGAATGCACTTCCAACCTGCAAATTACAACATTGTGTGTCTCACCAGAAAGAAAACCTTCAAATCTTAATACATGCTAAAAGGAATCACCCCAAATTTTGCCTCATCAGTACATGGAATCAACATCATAAATCACTTAAGCTGGAACAGATATATCACATAGATATGCAGCCAATCGTACAATATGTCACTGTTTTCTACGGCCGTATGCTTGTTGTATAACCAAATAACACTAGCAGAGAGTAGACCAGCATAGCGCAGGCTAAATCGATCTCGTTAGCGATTACGATTACATAATCAATACTGTCCACGGCCGCATTTTTGTGTCACCGGTTAGGAGTGTACAGGAGAAATTTATCATTCTGTTCCAAAGAAATCAGACTACAAGCATGGTTAGACCAGTTATGAAATATGCAAGTAGAGTTTGGGCCCTCATCAAATAACTCTTCAGGATAAACAAGAAAGTATGCAATAACATGCAGCTAGATTCAACACCTCAAACTATAGCTTCGGATCAGCCAGATAACAAATATAATGGTTAAAGCTCCCATCAATGACAGACAGAAGGAAACAAAACTGCCATGTTATGTTCTTCAAATGTCTACAGCAATGAGCAAAGATACCATCATGCAGTCTCCAGACGCCAATTCAGAAAACCAAAGACACATGCAACACGGGCTTTATCTAGATTTATGCGAGAACTAACATCTTTAATATCAGCTTTATTCCCAAAACGAGAAGGGATTGGAACAAACTACCACCGGGTCTGCTAAGCAGTTCAGAAACTTCAACAAAATTTCCGAGTAAATTTATAGACTTAATCATAGGGAATCCATAATTCTAACTTAGTTACTTGACGAATTTGTCGTGAGAGAATGACCTTATACCTAACCAATATCAAGACTTATCAACATAACATTTAACAAATAGTAGATAAGATGATGCAGACTAAAAATCCTACATGGCAATTTCCGAAACAACAATCATTGTTTTAAGCTAAGCAATCGACAAGATATTGCCATTGTTCCAATGAAACAGGAAATCAGTATTACACTGATGGGATATTCACAAAAAATATTGTTATTAATCTGTGATGAAAATCGCAGATTATTGAAATCACTCAGGATCTTTATTCTTTCTTTCTTTCTTTCTTTCTTTTTTTATTTCATTCTTTCTTTCGTTCTTTCTTTCTTTATTCTTCGTCAAAACGTTGGACCCTATCTCCTCCTGCAGTTTTCATCCGATCAACTCCAAATTTGGTCAACTTCTGCTACCAGGCATAGAATCTGGTGCTATTGCTTTTATTTTGGATCCGTCTAACAGTTTTCAAGCTACCCACATTTGAGTGGGCAAAAAGGTCCCTTAGGAAATGTATGGGGATTTTCAAAATTGATCTTTGAAGTGGTACTACAGCTAGAGTTTTCAACGGATCGGTACCATACTTTATTTTTGAAAATTTATTTTTTCAAAATGGCCGACAGACCTTTGACCCCACGATGCATGGAAAAAATCCCATAGGAAATGTATGGGAATTTCAAAGTTGTGATCTGATCACTTCCATACTTGGGTAGGATGTTGTCACAGACGATTATTTTTGAAAGAAATATTTTTTTCAAAATGGCCGCCATGAAAAGATTTTGGGCCGAGAATACAAACTTTTTTTTTATTTTTGGGGAATTTTTTTTGGAAAAATGACGACCAATCGCACCTTTTGACGTCAAAATTTTTGGCCAGATATGGACTCGCGGTGAAAAAAAGGGTTTTTTTTCAAAAATGCCCGCCAAAATGAGTTTGGCTCCAATCGACTTGAAATTTGGTAAACTTCTAGCTCTCATATTGACTGGATTTGGTATCCAATTTAAAGCTGATCCGACCAACAGTTTTCGAGAAATCAGCTTTTGGTTGCCACATAACACCATAGTAAACCTATGGGACAAATATTGGAACAGTGTTATCTGCTATAGTTTTCTTCTGTTTCTCTTCAAACCTGGCTAGATTCTAGAACAGTGAGAGACCTACAAAATTTTCTATGAAAATCTTAATATCTCACTTGGAGTCATTCACGGGTAAAGCTTTTCAGTTTTCAGGCATATGTTACCTGCCTTTCATCACGCAACTTCAAACATCTTTTAGAAAAGGCCTTATACTATTTCTTCATGGCCAGTCATCACAGATTCACAGTTACTTCAGTAAATGTTCACTAGTTATTATTATTATTTCTGCATAAATTACTTTATTTATTTTCGTAATATCTGCCACAAATACACAAACCAGATGAAAGAGAAAGTGATAATGGTTACGGTCAAGACTAAAGGCAAATGCATAAACTGATTTGGATTGACCACTGGGTATATCATTGATACTAATCTTGGAACGGGAAACTACTTGCCAGGCCCATATACTCATGTTAATCCCCAATGTGCAAGGTAGGAGAATACTGCCTCAAGACTATACCTTAAAGGTTAAGATTCTGAATGTTGCTTGAGGGTAACTAAGTGTCGAGGGTGAATGTTGCTTGAGGGTAACTAAGTGTCGAGTGTGAATGTTGCTTGAGGGTAACTAAGTGTCGAGGGTGAATGTTGCCCGAGGGAAAGTGTCGATTGTGAATGTTGCTTGAGGGTATCTAAGTGTCGAGTGTGAATGTTGTTTGAGGGTAACTAAGTGTCGAGGGTGAATGTTGCTCGAGGGTAAGTGTCGAGTGTGAATGTTGCTCGAGGGTAACTAAGATTTAAGGGTGGATATGGGAATGGTGCTACCATATTTGCAGTCTTAAAGAAGAAATACTTGTCCAAAACAAGATGCATAGGTATATTGTGTCGTTATTCCCGTCACTGATGATTGAGATGCATGTGAGAAACCCCTCAGCGAACACCTTTTAGAAACAAGCACACATGGTGACATTTTCTTGCTGTGAACAAGTTAGGTACAGTTTCGAAATTCCATATCATGTCATTATAGAACCTCTTTATATGCTTACTCTCGCCATACATTGCAGACTACGGCTGTGTTCTTTCTAGACACTTAATCCGAAATAGCAGCATACTGAAGTATGGCGTTACTCAGGATTAACTCTCGAGTGGGAACATGGCCTATGGATAATAGTTTATTCATTGGTGTACAAAAAAGGTCCTTGATTTTAATTGTGATGACCATATGTATTTGAAGCGCCAAGACTCAGCTGTGGATAGTGGTTACATAGCAACTTGTTATTTTCTGCATGAGTAATACTTCGGCTAAATCATTGATATTCATGGAATCGGCAATAAAGAACATACCGCTGAAGGCAGATCGTATTTGTAACAAAGTCCCTGTTATTTTTGGATAAATAACGATACTTTTTTTTCACAATCCAGCCAACATCACATAGTGCAGTGCTCCTATAGAAATGGCAGGGCCTTACAGCAGACAGATATCAGATAAAAGTAGATTAGATATCAGGTTCCTTTTGTAAAATAAAATAAGATTGCCATGTGTATTCCTGATTTATCATTACATGCTTTATTCAGTGTTAGTCTTGGAACTTTTATTCTGTTACCGATTATTTCAGGAAAATAACCTAACCTAATAACCGGCATATGAATGATTGAGCTGCGAATTGATTATCATATAACACGTGGCGCTTTAGAACTACATGAGAACTGGATAAATACATCACATCAAGTGAAAATACGTTGACTAACATTGTCTTTTGAGAATTATCCGATGCAAGCTCATCATATTGAATTTGTAATGGGGCGGTGGTAGCGGTGGTGGTGGTAGCGGCAGTTCGGCGGCGGCAGCGGCAGCAAGCGGTGGTGATGGTGGTGGTGGTGCTACTCGGAGGACGATACATTTTTAAAACCTAAAAGATAATTTGCTATGTAATTCTGAGATTGTTTTCTATAAGATATTAGGAATGAATACAGATAATGAAGAGAAGCGTGCAAATGTTTTTCTCAACAGACAAATAGTTTAGGATATCATAGATCATGCATTTTTAGACTTGAATTTTCGTTTTGTTTAATGTCAATACAATGAATGATGCCACAGCCGCCATGTGATTATGATTATCCAACCGCTCATCCATTTAGAGCCTACTAATCATTTACTATTCAGAACAGCTGCGTAGGGTTGACCGGTACCATCCGGGCGAACGAATGCTCATAGTGCTTTGGACGATTTATATCGCTAGAGCTGGACATATGTGATAGCATTGCAGCGACTTATGAATGAAAACTGTCCACGCCATTTGTAATGTCCTATCCATACTAGAAAAAATTTCAGGATGCTGGTCTCAAGGACATATGTATTGAAGCAGGCATTGTTGCAGATGGATCAGTCTGTGAGGTTCTAATCCGAGTACATAGGTACAGCTATAAAGCGTTACTGAGACTAGCATTTAAAGTGAGGATTTTACTTTGGAAAAGCGATAAGCTCTCGGGAATGATGCCGGATGTAAGCTCCCTTTTGGTTCACATTGACCGCATAATGGAACAGTGTGCCAACAGAACTTGGAATGCGCGTTGCACAGCACAACTGTAGCAATGCTGTTGAAACTTTGGAATGAATGCTTAGAACGCCTTCGCCATTGAAATGGTGTCACAATTTGGATGTCTTGCATTGACATGGAAGACGCTCTTTTGCTTGGGGTTCCATGTGCTTCCCGCAGGGTAATTGGGAGTAACCTAGTACAGAGGGTAAAGGGTGATCAAGCGGCGTTTAGCGATGTGATCGAATCGGTCTTGACTAACTATGACACTGAGGGATGGAGGTCCGAGTCAGTGCTGAGTTTGACACATATCTAGAATGCTTCAGAACAGTGAAGAATTCGTAAGAGAAAAGGTCTCTGGCTTTGGATATAATCTAAATAATATCACAGCCCCACAGAGTCAAATCAATAACAAAACTATTCTCATTTTGTTCTTAGTTTATGAATGGAAAAAGCAGAGTATACTCAGATGGACACATGACAAATATTGCAAAATTACACCCAACTGCCTGCTCTAAACGTATGCAAGAAGACGCTGATTGCACCATATTAATACACGCAGTGCATACTACAGACAAATGATGCCAGGACAAATTGATTAGCCCTGAACAATAGGATGTATTCAACATGTACTTGGCATTTTATGAGGACATTAGGTCTCCATTATTCCAAAACTGTAGCACTAGAATACTTGATATTAGAAAAGTAGGAACTACTGTTGGCAGATATGTCAGTAGGGCTCGCATTTGAACGCATGCATGCATACACAAGATCTGATACTCTGAGTTCCTTTGCTGGCACAGGCAAGGCAAATGCTATGAAAACATTGACCAGCCGCACAGAAGCACAAGGCTCATTCATGTCCGGGAACTGGACCAGGAATGGGATTTCTCTCCATAGCTCATAGACAAAGTAGGTACAGTTAAATACCTTCCTTACGACCTAAATGAATCTTCTGTGAGAGTTAATGACTTGAGATGTCACCTGTTTTGTGCAAAGAAGGGAGAGGTATAAAGCCACCAACTGTCATGATGCAGGGGCAGCTCAGTGAAACATGTACAACGTGAAAACTATCAGGCTGCAATATGGAGAAGGTATTTAGTGAGGATCCACAGATCCCAATCCCTCTTGGTAGAGGATGGAAGTTAGAAAAAGAAGTATTTGAGCAATTGTTTGCCCACTGGATGAAAGTCTAACTGGCACACGAGGCTGTCCTGGATCTACGTGGATGCATTTTTTCCAGGAAGGGTAACTGATAAAATGTGTCTACTTGCCAAATGAACTCTAATTTACTGACATCCGCAAAATCCAAGATTGTAACAACTGGAAATCAAGTACATACAATGATGAAAGTATTGCTGAGGACGAGCTAAATGATGACTATGATTATTAAGCTGATGTTGAACATTTAACACTACTTTAACTTGGGGCATTTAAGCAAGGCCTACCTTGAAGCTAGTAAAATGGGAAATCATACATTGATTATTATATTGATGGTAACATATATATATATCTGTATGCCTCAAATCCTGGCCATTAGTAGCATCTGGATGGAGTTTCAAAGTCTTAGCGTGATTTTTATCTAGTAAAACGCCCTAAACATGGAAATATGAATCAATTTGCGAAGAGTTTAGTGATAGTTTGCATAAAGCTGTGTAAATGTAGGGCCCTGCAAAGATGATAAGGCCTCGTGTGGAGATGGTAAGATATCCTGCAGAGATGATAAGGCCTCATGTGGAGATGGTAAGATATCCTGCAGAGATGATAAGGCCTCATGGGCAGATGGTAATAGATTCTCTGGCGAGCATAATATAAGGTCTCCTATTGAAATGAAATTTTGTAACTAGGATAATGCCTCATATGTAGATGGTAAGATATTCTCTAGCTAGTATAAGGACTCATGTGAAGGTGGTAGGATATAGTTGCTTGGGGGCCAAGACAAGTGCAGCTATGTGTCATGTAGACATATTCAAAGATGGGTATGTTAGTTGTGCTACCATATCCTGTTGTGTCACCGGAAACATGTTATTATGAAAATAAGGTAGCCTATATTGAGTAATTATTCCCGTCACTGATAATAGAGAAGTATGTGAGAAACCATCATCAGAGAATGAAGACAGTCTTGAGTAGTTATCTCGACGACATTGTAATTGTGCATGTGGTAGTGAGAGTAATTGGTAAGCTGTATTTTTAAATATATACATATGGCACTGACAAAGATACAAATTGATATTTCGTTGAAGTGAACAAGCCATGTATTCTTTTAATATGATTTCATAAGATAATCTCATCATATGCTTACTCTTTCCATACTTTGCAGACTATAGCTAATGCTGTAGTTCTTTTTGTAACTTGTAATTTTATGTATGCGCAACAAATGTGCTAAACCAGCGATATTCATTAATAAACAATAAACAATATACCGCCCAAGGCAGACAACATGGGGAATAAATATATCGACTCTCTATTGTGACGAAAAAGAATACTTATTTTCAGAATCCAGCCATCATCGCATTGTGCAGTGGTCCTATTCAAATGGCCACGTTCTTACAGCAGACAAATATCACATACAAGTGGATTATATATCAGGTTCCTCAAGATTGTATAATAAAATAAGATTGCTATGTGCCAGTCTGGTTCGTCATTACCCCGTTTAATTAATTAGTAGTCGTGAAATTCATATTCTGCTACCAAATATTACCCTAGAAAATAGTATTTGAATGATTGAAATACGAATTGATTAGCCATATAATATGTGCACCTGTACAACAACATGTACATTGTATAAATTCATCATACTTATAATATAAATTGATTCAGTCTCCCTGTTGCGAATAAGTCCATAGAATTTCACCATGCAGAAAAGGTGACTCTTTATTTTAAAATGGTTAACATATGTTGATGAATAGACTAATATTCTATGATTTTTCGAAGATTTACATCTTTTTATTAATACGACATTCACTGATATTTATAAATCAAATTAGGAAAATTCTATTTTATTTTGATAATGCTATTTTCTCTGTAGAAATTTTGGACTGATCACACGTATTTGCAATTATTTGCTATTTTTCTGTTAAAATCTGTGCACGCTACATTTTCTTTGCAGGATAAATTATTTCAAATACAAAAGATTCCTATTGGAAGGAACGTAAAACAATCTAAAATACTTCCAGATATTTTGGTAATTTCAGTCGGAAGTCTGACGCCACATGTTTTACAATCTTATTTGTTTCCAAAACTTCAAACGGCTCTCAGCACTGAGAATGAAAACACCGAGAATTATAAGGACACTTCAAAGAAATCAGCTACTGACAAAAGCCACGACATATCATCGTATCTGTCTCAATGGATCATGATAGCAATTGAAAGCGAATACGCTGGTGTTCTCTGTGCGTATTGCGTGCCGGTATATAGAATCGAAGATCAAATGTTAGTATCGACCCACTAGAAGCAGATTATAGTCAAATGGTTTCGAAATAATAAACAGGTTCGCAAATTACCGTTTTGGAATCGAACTCAGGAAATTGGAAGCCATGATTAAAAGAGTTGAGCTCTGTGTGGATGCATATTCAATAATAATGCTGAATAATGCTGAGGCGCATAACAGCTTTGTGAAGGCACAAAGCAATTATATATGATTGCATTGTATAGAGTTGGCATCTACTAATGAAAGAATAAGGATTTATTTGAAGGCTGTGCATGGTTTTCCCACATCCCTCCCCAACATCATAGTTAGCAGTATATCAGCGGTTCATACCCGAGAGAAAATTGTGTCTTTTGAATCTGGACTGACAAAGACCCATAATAACATATGACGGCCATTATTTTATAATGTAATGCGATTAATCGATGGTAATTACAGAATTGCATGACTCTTTGAAACAAATTCCAAGCTGGACTAACATAATACAGGCGCTTTAGATATTCCCCTATGTACTATCACACAATATATATGATCAATCAATAAGATAACATTTCTACGCCTGGTATCGTTTTCCCCAATTTGAGGGCGATGGTCATGTTTCATGCTACAATATGGAGCGGGCAGTGAATGCATTCATAAAGGTTAACAATTCCAGGCTATCATTTATAAACTTAGCGATTGTGGCAAACCGATCAATAGTCGTATCCCTATAGGAGTAACGGAATACAAGAGATATATGTTAGCGAATGGCACTGTCAGACCATTCACCACAGACAACACATTCTTAACAACAGTCAGGAGTTTCGTGGTAAGACTTTCTAATCAGTTAGTTTGCCAAATAATTATTTCAAATTGAAATTTAATAACGTCATTCTACATACATGTGATGTAATTGATTATGACTCATATTTAGCGAAGCACATTTGAACACATTTGCACAAATTGGAGCTAGGCTAGGTGCGAGGTGAAAGTTCTGCAGGACAATTTTTCAAACATCAATCATTATTTCTGGAGAGGTAACTTATATATCTTTATTAGAAATCAATAATTTTAATCAGACAGGCTATAATTTATTGTACTCAACATAATTATCGCAAAACCCGTGCTGGTGTAATCAAGTAACGAGCCAATGGTTGTAGCGGGAACCGGTTCAGGGAATTGGCAGACTCTTATGACGTTCTCTTCTCAGCGGGAATAGTGTCTCAGATAGCATCTGGCCAGAGGGAATGTTTTAACGTGAGCATTGTCTGTGTACTGACTGCTACGCTAGTAGTAAAGGGGCCCGCTGTGAGCTATTGATCTCGTTCACTAATGCATGACTAATTGGTTAGTCAAGGTGTGTGGCTGGGAGCTATTGTTCTCCTGTCAAAAGAAATATTGATGTGTTTTTAATGTACATGACGTCGCACCCTTTTAACTGTGTGAGTCGACAACCTGTGCTGGGGCTGGACGCTGGCTGTCCCATGATCATAACTGATTATACTCACCCATTTAAAATTCATGTGGTGTGGTGGGGTGGGGTCAGTGGTGGCAGCTGCCTGTAATAATAAACGGGCAAATATACGCAATGAATTGTTATGAGTTATTGCTCTCCTCATGCAAATGAGGTCAGTTGAGTCTGTAACCCATGCTGGGGGTGTGTGGCTTTGACCCATTGACCCTTGCCACCATATAGTATTTCGTATGTGTGCATGTAGAATTTCAACAAAATCACAGACTGCAGTCAAACCTGACACTTAAGAGCCGCCTTATGGGAATAAAGATAGTAGCATAAACACAAGTGGTCATTTACTACAAGTCAAATTTCTATATGAATATATACTTTGTGCTACACAATAGTGACATGTTATAGCCAAGTTTTTACTATGCAATTCAGACCTACCCTAAATGACCAGCTCCTGTTCCACTATTACGGGGCCGCTATAACCAGGTGGTCTCTTAACCATTTAACCCTCGAAAATGTTCATTTGCAGACCAAGAGAAGATTATTTTAGAAAATATATCATTGAAATAACTGGCTCTGCATGCTATCCATTTGTCTAGTCATTGCAGGCAGAATTTGGGAGAGGTTGGTGTGTGAAAAGATGCCATGTATGTATGTATGATTACTGTATTCTGCGGCTGTAGTAGTAGAAAGATCCTACAGTTGCAATCAGCCCTTCTTCGCTTTTGCCCACTGTGTCTTGTCCTCGGCCAACATCCTTAGCTTCCTCAGGTCCATTCTTGAATTGAGTGTACCTAAGCCTGCTTTCTTGAGGTCACCTCACAGCACGCTTAGTAGATTTATGCAATGATGTCCTCTCCTGGCTCTGTATTTGCTGACTCCAAGTAGGGCGAATTCCACGGCTCTCTGTGTTGGTGTGTCCTCTGGCATCCTTAGCACATGGCCAAATGTGGACCATCTTTGCTGGGCGACTTTTACAGACAGCAGCGGTGTATTACACATCTTGTATAGTGCATCATTGGAAATTATGCTCCCTGACCATCCGTGTCCAGTGATGGTTTGTACATGTTTGTGGTGGCAGGCATCGAGTTAGTCTAGCACTGCCTTTGGAGCTGCCCAGCTGTTACAGTTATACATCATCAAGGATACACAGGTTGCATTGTATAAACCTAGTCTTTTTACCAAGGGCATCTTTGATCTACGAATCTATAGCTTCCAGAAGGACTGGAAAGCTGTGTTCCCCATGATGCTGCGTGCAACAATGTCAGCAGTACTGCAAAGCAGTGAGCCCAGGATTTTACTTTTCCTCCATGGTTCGCCGCCATGGAGTGGATCGTCATTTTCTTCAGTTTCATGCTTTGTAGATAGGTATATGTGGGTGAACTCTGTTTCGGATTCATTCATAAAGAGATTCTCAATTTTTAGTTTGCTTGCAGCTATTTGCAGAAGTTCGTCAAGGGGTTTCTTTTCCTCATCTATAAAGTCTACATCATCGGCATATTCCATCCCTAGCAGCATCTCCAGTATTGGCATCGGGTGGTTTGGTCTTGTGGAGTTTTTCCACACAGATTTCAATGCAGCAGCCAGGTAACAGGTAAAGAGCACAGAGGATAGACCATCTCCCTGCGGGGAGCCAATTAATGTCTCAAACTCTACAGACTTCACTGACTTGACTCATACTCTCAGCTTGGTGTCTGCAAGCAGTAGTCTCACTAGTCATAGCTCATCTTCATTGCAACTGGCCTGGTGCAGTACATCTAGGATCTTTGAGTGTTTAATTGTGTCGAAGGCTCGTGACATGTCAATGCCCATTTTGTGGAAATCCCAATATTTGGACATGACTACCGACACAAGCATGCATTGAGCCCATACGATGTCTGTGCAGCTGCATCCACATTTGAAGCCACTTTGACACGATCTGGTGAAGTCATCGATCTTGTCTCAGATGTGGCATAAAGTAACATTGGATAGGATTTTCCGTATGAGGTTAAGGAGCACAATGGGCCCCAGATTGGCTGCATGCTATGTGGCTTCTTGGGCGTGGGTAGTGCGATAAGGATGCCTTGGCCGACAGCGTCGATGGGAAGGTGGTGCATAAAAGCTGAATTGATTATGTGTATGATCGGTTTTGAGATTACGTCACTTGCATATTTGAATAGTTCATTGCTCATACCATCAGTTCCAGATGCACGTCCATTTTTCAGGGATTTAAGTACCTTCTCAACCTCTGCTGTATTAATTGGTGTTAGTAATGGCCTGGGGTCTCCTGAGAATGGGTGCAAGGGCTCATCATCGTGGTCAGTGAACTGTTCCTTGAACCATTCTCGAATTGCCTCAGCGTTGACCTGGTCAGTCCCGATAAAGTGTCCTTCAGAGTTGTGTACAGTTAGTGGTGGTGTTTAGTCAGCATCTCCCAGGGCTTGGGCTTCCTGAAACATTTTGTGGCAGTCATCCGTGGCAGTGATTTCATCGGCTAGGGCATCTGCTTGTTGGATAGCAAGATCTTTTAAGCATTCGCTAATGTGGTGCAGAATGTTATTGCGTTCCTGGCGTAGTTTGGTGTGATCTTCACTTTGGCCACTTTGATAGATGTGCAGATGCAACACTTTCTGTTCTGCTGACAGTTTTATTATGAGAGGGTCGTCAGTATACCTAGTTCTGTTGTTTTTAGAACACCTATGTTGCTAGAAGCTGATGATTCCATAGATATCAATATTTTGGTTAGGGCTTCCTTTGGATGGGAGCTGACGTCAAAGTTAGCTATCTGCTTCCCAAGGGCCTTTTTGTAAGACATTTGGGTGTCAGTGTCGCTGATGAGCTTGGGTAAGTTGTAGGTGACTCTACCCTCTTGCCTGCTATGGCGTTTATACATTAGATAGAGCTCGTTCACATGGAGGCATGTAATGACTGGCTTATGGTCAGAATTGAGGTCTGTGCCTCCATAGGAACGAGCATTGCGAAGTAGGGGTTTAGCTGCTGTCTTGCATAGTATGAAATCTATTTGGTTGAAGACAGCTTTTGTAGCCTTAGAACCTGTTGGGGCTTTGTGATAAGCAATGCATGAGCCAACTCCTGAACCTTTGTCCGCAATGCCGAGTTTACCCAGCTTGGAGTTGAAATTGCCACACACGAACAGTTGCTATCTGGCTGGGATATTAATGGTGGAGCACAGTTCTGCATAGAAGGAATCTAATATAGCTGGATTCTCTTTGGCCCTTTCGGTAGTTGGCCCATATGCATTGACTATGTTACACTTAGTGGTGGTGTGCTTTTGCGCTGGTATAGCCAGGTCAATAAATGCAACGTGATCATGGACGTATCCAAAACTAATGACATCGTCCAATACCCTTAGTCCGTTCACGAAGCCTAATCCATGGTAAGTGGCCTGGATTTGCTCCATGCATACTAGCTTATGTCCTGTCTGAAGTTGCTGCTCTGAGTGTTTAGCTACCTTAGTCTCTTGAATGCATGTGATATCGATTTTATAGTGTTCACAGTCTGCACCCAAGGTTTGCTTCTTTGATGTTGCAGTCAGACCACAATGCAATCCACATAGCTATGGTAAGCTCCTGGGAAGATTGCGTTGTCCGAGGATGTTGAGCACAGTTTCTTGTTCGAAGGTTTGACATAGTCAGAGTTGCCTCTGTATGTGGATGTCAGCCCGCAATCCTTGATGACTTAGTTTCCCAACAAAGTTGGTACTTACAGAGGAGACCGGCGTGGAGGTGTCATCTTTCCCTGGTTGGAGAGCTATGTGTCAATGGAGGCTTAATAAAGATTTCGTCCACATGCACACGTGCATGTCTATTGCGCACGTGCCTAAGACAGTATGAATGATATGCATTATGAGTACCTAGTCAGTGAGGCCACACTACAAAAATAATATAGCCGGCTATCAATTGTATAGACATTGCGGCTGCAATCACACACCACCTACTACCACCCAATTAACTATCCCACTGTCACCACCAACACCACTACCAACACCCACCACAACCACCATCAACAACAGCACCACAGCCACCTCCACAACCCACCTCATTCACCACTACCAGCAACATAACCGCCAGCACTTTGCGATATTAGACACGACGAGGACACCAACGTAGCTCAACATTTCAATCTTCCTGGTCATTCTGTCGATAGACACTTTGAAATTATGCCTATTGAGCAACTGCCTCTTTCTGCTACGGCCGAAGAAACTGATAAACAAAGAAAACTTCGAGAATCATTTTGGATTAAGCAACTGAAAACAAAACGGCCGAGAGGCATAAGCGTGGACCCTGGTCTTGCTGATCAACGTGAAATTATTCCATTCAGTTTAACATACAATCGAAAAAATGTTGAAATTTCTGAAATTTTGAAAGATGAATATCATAAATTGCAGGATAAAATGAAAGAACCTCTCAATTTGCGTCCAGTGATAGCCTTTAAGAAAAACTCTACGTGACATCTTGGTTAAATCGAAATTAACTCTTCAAAAACGTTCAGAATGAATGATATATATTATTCATATTTTATAGGCCTCTATCAAACAAACATAAAAAATTTCAGACAATAAAATAAATAAAAAATATCTCCCAACCTTGGGAGATCCTGAGCCAGTGCATTTAATCATATAACCACCACCACCTACCACCACCACCACACTCTACTTCCACCAGCCACTATCAGCAACCCCCACCGACAACCCACATCAGCACCACCACCACCCATGCTGATTTGTATATCGAGGGATAGGGTGGCCGGCTGGATATATAGCTATAATCATCAAACCAATACGCACATAAAGAGCCAATGTTTTATTTATATCCGCATTTTTTGCATTGAAGAAAATATTACATAGGATAAAACATATGGTTTCTGTTACTAGCATAAACAAATAGTCAATGTTCTGGTGATCCATGTGTCGACGGCTAGACCGATAACTTATGGCTCAGTAATATCAATACTTTCAATATCAGATCCATCACCGTCATCACGACTGGAATCATCATCACCATGGTCATCATCAATGACAGGCATCTAGATTGTTATTTATATGCTTCTTGACCAGCTACTCTCTTTTGCAAGAAGCTGAGACGACCCCTTCATTGTATGCATAACCCTCGGTGATAAAATCTTTAGTTTCCCGACGAATCATTTTAATGAACATAAAGTTCTGTAATCTTCTCCATTGGAGCACTATGGCAGCACACGTTGTAACTAAAGCATCGGCATATACAGAAATAAATGCGTTGTCTACACCATTGGGGTCTATGTTCACTGTACCACCCTTATCTTCGAAACATGATTCTTCAGCGTCTAAGTCCTGCTGAATATTTGGAATATGATGAATAGCTCATGATTGCCTATGACTTCATTTTCATCTTCATCTTCATCTTCACTCTCACACTTCATTGAGTCATCATCAGCTTCACTCTCTGACTCCATTGGCTCATCATCTTCACTCTTCAACTCTGTCATTTCTTCCCCTTCAATGTCTAGATTTTCGCTATCTTCTTTGCTATGGAACCGGATCTTATGCCGCTTACGGTCATTTGACCTAGAAAAAGTTGAATCACATTCAAAACATTTGACATGGATTACGGATTCACGTGACCTCATTTGCAAAATTCACTATTAGTAGAACAATAACTCATAGCAATTCATTGCGCATATTTGTCCAATTATTATTATTACAGGCAGCCGCCATCCCCACACCACAGGGATTTTAAACATGGCAGTATAATCAGTTATGATCATGAGTCATGGGTCAACAGACAAAGCCCACCCACCAGCACAGGTTACTGACTCACAGGGTTAAAAGGGTGTAATGTCATTTAAATTTTTTTTAAAACATCAGTCATTTTTTTACAGGAAAACAATAGCTCCCAAGCAATTAGTGACGCATGTGTGAACGAGATTAATAGATCACACCGGGCCCCTTTTCTACCTAAGCTCATTTATGCCGTTTGCAACTACTTGTTGATTCAAGATGAGTATAGTGTGCCGAATGCTGTTCCCCTTATAAATACTTGCTTAAAAGTCACCACATGAAACGGCATAAGGTTCTACATAATGTAATAACATTGAGGCAGGCAGTATGCTTCAATTAGATGTTCTATCTCTTCCGGAAACGCACTGTTATTGACCTTTCCATTTTAGCCATGCCCGTCATCTTTATCTAGGCTCAACCCACACCTCGCTGTCAGCAGCATCGTATAGTAATATTAGTTTCAAAATATTCAACAGCATGTTTATTAAATGGTGGAGACATGCAATTCGTACAACATGTCGGACTATTAAGAGTTAAAGACGGCCTAAATAGAATCATTTTAACGTAATGATTATGACGTCAGCATACACGTCACCTAGTTGGTTATGACCTCATATAATGGTATATGATCGATAGATAAGCTTGGAAGGTAAGTTCCGGACATGTTTGTCTGTTTTACAGATGTTGGTAGATAATATGTATGCTTTAAAGGCATTGGTATGTTTTAACGGTGTTGGTAGATATTTGGTCATTTTTCTTCGCATTCACTGTAATTTTGACACCGTTAGCACGCATTTTTCATTTGCATTTGGTTGGTGTTATGCCACTGTTGTGCCATTTTGCTTTACCCTACTGCCATTTAATGCTTAGACTACCCGTTGTTGTGATATCTGAAGAAAAGCAGTAGTACTTGCCATTTAAACCTTAATATACCGTAACGTATTGCTGGAGAAAAGCCATAGCTGGCCATACTAAGTTCTATCGAACTCTGATTAACAAGAAAACAATTGATCATCTCTTTATCACTATGCTCATTCCTACAGTGAGACGCCTTCACTTTCATCAATTGCATCGGCCTATTCCCGCATGAAATGGTTACCATAGTAGCAAACAGCATTGGATGTGCTATGAGTAAATAGGCTTTCATTTCACACAATCCCTATCTATATCCAATGCTATGATCATTAAATTTTGCACATGGCGCAATGAAGTTAAACTATTAGTAGCTGTCAAGGAAGCATAGATCAGATCTGTAGGTCAAGTACATGACGTCATATTCAATTACGTCACATATAAGCTGACATAGAACTCAAAATGCATAATGAATTACGTATCAAGCTCCGTCATAAACATTTAAAAGTTCTTCAAGTGTACGAATTGTATATCTATGATGGAATTACTATTTAATAAACACATTTTGAAACGAATTTGACTATGTACTGTTGATGCCATAGGCAGAAAAAGCACCAAGTCAGATTAGTTTCAAAATATCCAATTGTTTACCTGTATAGTTACCTTGAAAATTAGAGAAGTCAGGGTTCAAATTATATAACTCGATCCCAACAGGCAAATGTAGGTGGACCATAGCCTGAAATGGCCGGGGCATAGCTAGACATCGATCCCTCTATTAAGTGGGTGTTTTGCTTTGTGTATATTGGGATGTATGGTCATGTGTCCGTGCACCCTGTACTGCATTTACTATTCTGACATTTGAGGGTACTATGTGAACATAAGCTGTTACTGATTAGTCATTTCTACATTTGCTCACTATCCAGTTCTATTGGTACACCACCAACAGCGCAGAAAAATAAAATTATTTTACTACAGTTCCTGACATATAGTGTAGCCGCCGGGGGCACGCGTGGCTCCGATGCTACTGCTGCCGGGCAGTGCTGCCGCCACAGCCGCTGCTGCTACTGGTCCATCAGCCTCTGAGTTGGGGAGCAGTCGACGCGCATCTCTCCTGTCCACAAAAACCGACCTCAAGGGCCGGTGGAACAATCACGTCCCAGTGGGCTCGTGCAGCCATTGCTGCGAAAATTGAACACCACCGTATCGTCCTGGCTGTTCGTGTCTCCAGTGTGTCTAGCCGTCATCTCCAAGGTGGAAAGAACGGTACTAGCACACAAATTTACTTTACTTAATTAAGAATAGCAAACGGTGTTTGTTGTTCGCTTGCAACTTAGGATGGTGCACGTAAAAACAAGAAGTGGTGTGCTAGGTTTATATCTCGCCAGCGGTACCTAACGGATCTACTCATATGTAGAGGGTATCGAGAAAGGTACCCCTGTGGGGGAAGGGCCAGGCAGGGCACCGTTAGTTGGTTTAGGCTTGGCAAATTGATTCTGGCCGGCAAGAAACCTGCCCTAATTTCCTGAGACGGCCCTAACCATTCTGATGGTGGGAACTCAAACAATTATTTCGGCCACACGGCCAGAGGAGCAGAGTCAAAGGCAGTTACCCGTTTCTTCAATTTAGCAGGCCTTAACATGAATGCCAACTATGCAAATCAGTAGTACCGTTTATACAACGGTTTTATTGACCGTGAAGACGAGTTTTTAATAATAAAAAATCCATTTTGTAGAGTAATCGCCCTTGGCTAGCTCAAAAACCTATCCTATCGAGCTATCATAGTTCTAGGTTTAGCGGCTGCATATCATGTTCTCCGAAGAGATCATGAGCATTGGTCTTAATGTAAAATTGGTACCATTGGGAGAAAACATGGTGATACATTTGTTGTTGATGCATAGTGTAACCTAGGCGTACTATGGTCCAAATATTTTTTGTAGTTTTTACTGCTAACTAACATTATGGGCAGAATGCCTAATTACAATTATACATCCATTGATGTATAATGCCAACTTAGCCTAAGCTGCCATTTAATTGCTGGCACCGTTTACAATGCTTAATGTTATGGACAATATCATATTAAAGCAGAGATCGCATCTGACCTTATGGTGCCACTTAATGCGGTACCATATTTATTAATAACGGTATAACGTAACGTAACTATGATATGATCCTATGCGGTGCACCTATTAGTCATCAGTGCAATTTAAACATCACATGTTGTCTTCACACCCTCTTCTTGCGGTGTGAGCTGATGCATGGTGTAGCTGCCGCCTGGAGAATTACCATAGAATGCTGGGTGGTATGTTTCATACTCAAGAACAGGGAAGAATAATGCCATTACAGGTGGTTAATAGATAGTGATACATAGCACATGATGAAAGTTAACTGTATCACCATCATACTGGCTGTGCTTTAAGAGTGACGGATGCCTCCATTGTGTAGAGATAGTAAGTACATATTAGTAGATTATTTTCTCCATGCCACTTAGCTCTTGCAGCACGTAAAGCAATGTTCTTGGCTGGAATACAGTCAAAACATGAATTCAGTGACGCTGGATGCGTCCATTGATTATTACCACCGTTTCTGCTGTGGTACAGCAAGTCTGGAGAGACATTTATGAGCATCGCCGTTCTCATATTCTGATTTGGTTGGTAATAGTCGAAAAGTCTTACACCGCAATGAAGGCACCACTGGTAATAAAGAGACTTCTTTTACTATAGAATTTTGCCCCTGTTGATCTACCAGGAGTGTCCAAAAACTTAGTGTGGGGCAGAGCCCGGGTGTCCTGAGAGGGAACATGACTGTAATAAGCTGCGTTGATGTAGATTGCAGAAAGCGAGCTCTACGCAGTAGGCAGATAAGGAACTTGTTCCCAGTCAGACGGAAACCACCTCCCTTTTAACTGAATTTGACTGTGAGAGCGCCTTTATACCCGGTGAGAGGTTGCGCCAGCAGGCTCAGCCAGTCAGAGTGCATGTTGTGTATGAGGCGAGGTAGCTAGAGTAATCGTGCCTGGCTCCTCCCTGATCAAGCGCGCGGGCTGGCGAGATCTATGCTTTAGCTGGAGCTCTCAATAGTCCGTCCTAACTTTACCGTTTCTTTGCCAGATCTGAAACGATTTCATTTCTGTTCGGAGTTTTGAATTCTCCATTCAATTCTGGTAATTATACATACCAAAAACATGGGGAGCAGTTCCATATTACGGAATCGCCTTAATATGCGCAACCATATGCATAAGTTGCCAGTCTCCATAGTCTAGCGTGTCAATGTTTGTTTACCTCTCATGGCCGCGCATGCACATCAGGCCCACCTTACAGCCTCTGTCATTCTATTCCCCTTCCAAATGGCTTGTATATGCGTGGGCCTTATGCGGCTAGTGGGCGGGTGAGCGTGGCGTATCCCCTACCCGGCCGTTTCATACCCAGCCGAATGGGGCCGGTACGTACCTGACAGGGTGATCCGCGCTACAATAGTCATCAGTTCAAGTCAGATATCGCATTGGAAACATCATTGAATGCGCCAATGATTTAACAGCATTATCATGAGATTGTTGAAAATAATGGATCATATCGAACTCCATTGGCAAAATGCGTGGTAATTGATTTCCATTGGTTAGAGCAAATACAACATTTAGAATCGGAAAGCTATTACGTTGAACTAACAAGGACACTGTACCTTTCCAGTTGTAGCTATGCCCCGCTCATCTCCGGTTTCACCCACACCACGCTCATGTTGCGATCGATCGATCTATGAACTCCCTGACTATTAATATCCAGAAAACTATGCAGGAAGCTGTTGGATATTTTGAAACGAAGTCGACTGGGTGCTGTTGCAACAGCGCCCCGTCAAATCAGTTTCAAAATATTGAACAGCGTGTTTATTAAATAGCAAAGGCATACAATTCGTACAACGTGTTGGGCTGTTATGCTCTAAGGACGAACTATTTCGAATCATTCATGACGCCAAGATTATGACGCCAACATACACGTCACTTAGTTTATTATGATGTCATATGATGGATTGGTAAACTGGAATGGTGAATTGTGTCCAGTACTTGTGTCATTGATATATTTTCCAACCGGCGTGGCGGGGGAAAGAATGTTGCTGAAAGGTCTTGATTTGTAGCTTTTGACTCTAGAAAGTGGCATACATCTTCTGGACTCCCACGGACAAACACTCACTCGAGTTTGGAGAGGATCGTTCCGGGCCTGGATAACCGAGAGTTATTGAAAAATGTTTCATAAATATGTCCATTTTGAAAACAATACTGTTGAAAACTGTTGCTATTGTGTTTGAGCCTTTGACCCCAAATTGTGAATACCTATTTCGGACCCTACGTGCAATCTTCGACCCAGGTCTTGAGAATATCCCTCCAATCGAATCAGAGTTATTAAAAATGTCTTAAGAGAAAGAACAACAACAAAATGCACTCCATGTTCGCATCAACTCTTGCATCTAGGGATGCGGGTAAAACATCAACATATCAAAATTCAAATAAATAGATCAAAACACTACACAATCTCCTGGCAAACTACTGATAGAATTTGATCTACTGGACCTTTTTAATAAGTTATCCAGACACTATGTGAGGTTGTCCTGCTTCTTTCACTTTTTTAAACCTATTAGAAAATTGTCAACATACACAGCTTCTGTGCGATACATGAGAATTCAATTTACGATTCATAGCACGAAACAATACAATAAAGCTATCGTTAGCCGATAAGACCATAAAATTAAGCTAAATAAATTCTCAGAGTTCTTTGGCTAACCGCCGGTCTGCAATATTGTATCAAGAGTCACCTTTTATATTCTACCAGCCAGGTAATTAATTTTAGTCGAGCTGTGCTCGCCAAGTCGCTAGTTTGCAAATGCTCTAGGCCAATTATTTTAGAACCAGTTGACTTAAAATCATTACTGCATATTACAGCAACACCTTTCGGTCAATTTATTCGCAAGAGAAGCTAGCAAATAATGCAGGTATCACTAGCTACGGTTTTGATGTCAATTTTGAAAATCATTGTAGTAAAAGCTTTCAATCACATTGTTCTCAACATAGTTAGCAATATAGTGACAATTGCTGAAGATGTCTTTTAACGATTTGATTATTGGCTGTTGATGGTCAAGACAGCAAAATCATTCTCAAATAGTTCTCAGAATAATCAGTGGACTTTCAATATATTAGCTAACAATGTATGAAAAGTAGTCTTAATACGGAATTATGGTCCAATGGGAAATATATTTCCAAGGTCAATAGGTCGACTTGGCAGATAAAACTGGCATGATTACCGACTGAGTGGCAATGAATTGAACACAACTATAGCAGATGCTAACATATTTCGCATTGGATCTCGATATGGCAAAGGATTATCTAATTCTACATACATTTGTAAGCCAATAATACTGAAGGCCTAGCAATGATTGCTATAAGAATAATTTGAAACAGTTGTTGCTGACTTACCCAGCAATGACTGTCAACCAAATTTCTCGAAATATCCTCAGAAAGCCTTATGTTAGATTGCTGATTATTTTTAGAACAATTTGAGTGAAGTTTGTTGCATCAAACGTGATTCAGCTAGGTTTTTATTAAAACATTATCTTGTGACACATGTATGTTCTGCTAGATTAGTTTGGGAACAATTTGAGAGAAATGTATTGCTGTTATTGCACACTATTACTACAATCCCTCCAATGAGGACTGATACACATAGCAGCACTATAAGCTCAAACTCAAATACCTCTCTTATGTGACTATTAGGTGATGATGAATGAGGCGAGTGGCAGTAGGTAGATGTTGATATGCCAACCATTCAATGGTAACCCACTCGTTTGGCATTTCATGTCGCAAGCCTTTGTGCAGGAATTCAAACGGTGGAAACTTCCGTATGACAAGGGTGAGTCTAATGTAAATTTTCAGATTGTACAATTGTTCAACAAATCTTGAATGAAAGAAATGAAAATAAACAGAGATATGAAGATGATCTTTCGTGTGCATCCTGCAATGATATCTTGTGCGATATGAGAAAAGAATATAAGAAATATGTGCAAAAAAGATCACCTCGTCTTGACCTATCCAATGATATTGTCTACACCATTGAATTACATGTAAGTAGAATAAGTAGAAAAATGAACGGGTCAGCAGCAAATGCTTAAAGGCAGGGAAAAGGACACCTCCTAGAATGACAAAATTGCAGCTGCTGTTAAGAACAGTAAGAAAGAATTCTACAAATATAAATTAGCTGGTCGGCCGATAGATTAGTAACATCATATGGCAATAAAAGAAGAACGGCCAAAATGTTGAGTGGAGAACAAAGCCAGGAGAACGCAAAAACACCGATATATGTTATACTGTGGCATGATATCGGAGATGCTCATTACGGGGATAGACATCTATACTACAGAATATGTAGGCAGCAAACAAAGCCAGCAGATCTAAGCCTAAATGGCACTACGAGCAGGTGCCAGAGGGTGGGGTGTATGGATGGGCCAAGCATTTTCTCAACTAGCTATACCAGAGGAAATCTGTTTTTCACAACGAATATAACCATGAAGATATTAACAAAGCAGAGCAGTGAGAACAGATTATTTTCAGCACAAGATGTTGAGAAAGCAGTCTGAAACTATCAGCTTGAAATGCCCCAGATATACACAGCCCTGCTGCAGAGCATATAGAGTTTGGAGGTGAGTGCTTACTCACCCAAATAAAAAGCCCTCACCACTTCTATTGTCAGGCAGAGGAAGACTCCTGATTGTCTCACAGAGGGTGTTTGTTATGACCCCTGTGTATAAGAAAGCGAACTCTATAAGTGACCCCAATAACTACAGGGGCATAATTGTCATGACAGTCATAGGGAAGATAATGGAAGTCCCACTATATGAGGATCTCGAGAAGAGGCTGCTGCCGATTCAGATGCAGAAAGAATTTACTGGTGGGATTCACACAGCAGTAATAGAGGCGACAGCTCAGTGTTGCCTAGTAAAAGACAGCATTTGATGTAGTCTACCACGATGCTCTATATCGGCAGCTTTATGTGGATGGTACCCATGTTACATGTGGTTGCTAACCAGGGACTTGAGTGTAAATGTGGGTTGCAAAGGTAACATGGGATGGGCAAGTTTTGATGTCATTTTATATTTTGCAAGGTGTACGATAAGGAGGTATTATTTCTACGAACCTGTATGCGCGACACATGAACACAATTCTTTACCAATAAAGAAATAGTAACAAAGGAACAGTGGACGAAGTAATAAAGGTATGTAGTCCATGTGTGGCTGATGCTTTCACAATGGAAAATGGGATCGACAACACCAATTCAATCTATGGATAGCATAATCAGATTCCAGAAGATACAAGTACCAAGGTGCCAAGAGCGTGCTTGCAATAAGTGACAAAAGCCTTTACTATACTGATTTTCCATGCCGCTGGGAAATTGTTGGACAAAGAATTGAACTGGCAGACTCAGCAACACACCTCGGAATCCGAATAGGATAATAACGAATGGGAAATGGTAGAGCTACATATGAAAGCAATCTGAAGAACGCAATGTTGCTAGCATACGCTATAGTTGTATTAATGCATGGATTAGAAGTAGTGCTTCCAAATAAGATGTTGACTTCATGGAAAAGGAATGCAGAGGCATGCGTAACATGCTACTGACTCTTCCTACAACAGTGACGCCAGGTGCATGTTGTTCATTGCTGGGAATTAGGCTGTTTGAAGCATCATGGATGCTTAAGTGTTATTCTTTCTGAGAAATATCTATAAAGATAAGAATACAGTGGAATGTGATATAGTGAATAAACGTGATAATGAAATGGTTTTACGATGTCTACAGAGCGGTAGTACAGACATGGAATTTGACCGGAACATTCCAATTGCAGTCGATCAGAAGGTGTTATAATGACACGAGCACCGACCACACTTGCCTGCTATGCCTAAATCACGTGGAGACCATGATATACCAAGCCAGTGAGCAGGTGACACGTGATATTTGAAGCAAATAACATATATAACCTAGTGCAATTTACATGACGAATCCGATATACTGCAGATTCTAAGCTTGACTCACAGAACAGAACGGATAGTGAAGATAATAGGGTGGTTGGTTTAGTTCTAGATCCTGGTCAATTCGTACTACCCACTGACATGCTGGACCAACTAGAATTCATGCTGCATAGACTCGTCTAAGTTTTTTTACCAGGATCGTGAGCTGTATGACTTCAAACACCAAACAAGAAAACTGGCTTATAACAGAGAAGGGAGCCAACAATGATTAACTAATTCGCCTACCGAAATTAGTTTTAAGTTGTAAAACCGTTCTCACCAGAAGCATGTGTAATACTTCGCCAAGTCAAGTCAGCTTGGTCTGTATGGAATGAATTTCTGTCAGAAAGTATCTGAAAGAATGTGCAGACAAACCCAGCACTGCTTCACTGAAACAGTAGTCGGATTAATGTACTGCATGTCAAGCAAAGTTTGGATAGATCAGATCTTTGGATTATTATATGTGCATGTATCATCAAGACATGCCACTTGGATACTGAAACAGAGACTTGGTACGTTGTATCCATTAAATTGTTGACTCATTGGGGGATATATCTTTATCAAATAATGTGCTAATCAAGTCTGATTATGCTGCACAAACGCGATTCCAGGGCACTAGGCATAGTAAAATGTTCATTAATCTAGCATCTATGCTGAGCCAAAAAATCAATTTCAAATTTATGCTTGCTGTATTAAAACTATGCGCCCTATTGTAATCAAATTTGCAGGTAATTCTTCATCACAATGCATCGCTGTCTATAATGAAATCAAATTCAATTCTTGTTTTTCAAGTTGGTACGCTTACTGCATGTGAAAATGCATTTTACATGCACTGGTCAAAATTTGCGTGTCGCGTAGGTGAAATGACATCACAATCCAAAACAGGTAACCAACTGGAAATGAAAATGTTAATAAAGTTCACTGCAGCTAGCATGGGCGGCCACCCAAGGTGATCCTGAAATCAGCGCCATGAAGCTATGGAAAGACTTGCCGCTGGTGTACGGTAGTCATCAATGTGCACGGAGGTTACACCAGCTATTGACACCGCTAGGACATTTTGCCTGGACCCCTACGCTGAATGGAACCGCGTTAGAGGTGCGATGCTGACATTAGGGTGACAATGAACATTTTTTCAAATTGGAAATTGGCCCACCAATTAAATAATATTTTCGAATGAAATCGTTCTTTTTGTAAAATTATATTTATTTAGTGGGGTTTTTTCCAGAATTGCTCAGCATTTTTGGATCAATATATTTATATTATATATTTATATTAACTGAGAATAATCCCATTATTCTAGAATGCTTAGGTAGCCAATATTGCGTTTACCATTGAAAATTAGATTGTAATTACACTTGCACCAAATACATTGTAGCGGCAATGCTGATAAAACATACCAGCTGACTGTGTGCCCTATTGCAATATTAGGAAACTTACACTATTGAAGGTGGATGGATAACTGTCCAAAGTTGGAGCATCCATGATTGTTGGTATCAAGGTATTTGATAATGTGACCCATTAGTGGCATTCATAGTTCTGCGTGCGATCAAATATCGTCCATGGTTTGGTTGGCTGATATTCACATGGAGGCATAGTTTGTATACACTTCTAAACTGCTTATAATGTGATTAGATGCAGTTATTCTTGCCGCTCATGAGTGCATGTTACATCCTCCTGGAGCAGTGTCTTCTTAGCACATCATGAGATTCTGGGCGAGTAGTTATGAATGATGAACCTTCAGTATGTCGACCTTTGAGGTTTTTGTAAATGATCAATATCAGATTTGGGTCATGGCTCCTGATGAAAGTGCCGTACTCAAGGACAAAACATATTATATAGATTATGGACAAATATTAGCTATACATAATGCTGGCATAATGCTGAGCATTTCTCATGGTTTACTCCGAAGTCAAGTATTCTAGAATCCCATTGAGGCCTGTTCTTAAATGCATTGTTCGAATGGACCATTTTTGTCTGTTTGAACCATACGTTCATTGAAACAAGGAAATCAACAATTTGGCTATAACTGGTAAGGCATCTATGTGACATAAGACATGACTGGTTCTCTGACAGGGCCGTATCATGTAATTTTGAATAACAAGATCGTTAATATGAGGATTGATCTTCAAGGACGATATATATCAATTGGTTTGTAAGGAACGGGGATACGCATTAGTGAGTGAAGCTTCTGTTCTCATAATGCTCAGGTTTGTATAAGAGGGTTGTGCATGGAAACGTGGCAAGGTGGCTTGTAATGTAAAGAATGTCGACGTGACTTGTGAGCCAGATTTCAGCATGTCATGAGTAACAGAAACGAAACTCATGGTTCAAATACACATATGACTTGTTCTAACATCTTTGATGGAAAGGAGGTTAAGGAGTTTGGTCTCTAACTCACTGTAAGACGCGTATCCCTATTCTGGGAAGAAAACATGGGTTAGAATTCTGGTTTCTACAGATTTCTCTAATATCACGATCAGGTCAGGGCCGTTATTGCCAGAACATTCACTGATACCGTTATTAATATACATTTGTTCAGGGCCCGATACTGTGTATACTTTAGTCGTTTAATAGCTTGATAACACCATTCGATATAATGCTAATAGCTGAGATTGATTGTTTATGTAGCACATTGACACCATTGCATGCATTAAAGGTACAATTCCACAGCAGAGTGGTTCAAAATAATATTGTTAAAATTATCTAAATTTAGTCGTAAAATGTGTGCCTAGATGTAATGAAACGAAATAAATCACAGCATCGGATGAGTTCATTTACCTATAAATTAATAAAAATTGAAGTTGCCAAATTAAATTAGAGACACGAGTCTCTAATTCAAATTCACAACTAAACCAACGAACTTTATTTATATGGAATGAAATCATCATATGTTAAAATTTATTTCGTTTCATTACATTGAGGTACATAATTTAAGCCTCTAAAAGTATATAATTTCAACAATTTTATTTTCACGCATTCTGCTGTGAATATGTACTTTTAATATATAGGGTGAATATGTGTAGCTATGTAGTAGACATCGATTTAATTTCGTCTAGCAAAATATAAGCTTTTGATGTGCTATCACTGAATAATGCACATCTTACTTTGATCACGGAGTCGTCGATGTTGTCCTGGTATTTACCGTTAATAGATGTCCAGTATTGCCTAGGGATGTAGATGTTCTGTTCTACCAGAATGTTGTGATTAATTTATTCCTACTCTGCCCAGTGGCCCATCTTTAATTTGCATGTACATTGGAATTGTCAATAGAGGTACAAAATGCATGATATTTTGGAATCTGTCTAATTTGTACTCATTCCACGTCCCGTACATGGAAGAGATCTATAAAACCATGGAAGCAGAGTAGTATTTTAATGAAATTCGATTGGCATAAACACCTCGAATGCGATCAGTATTGAGTGAATGATGTTACGGTTGTAGTATTGACTAGACGTGAATTCCATCAATCAAACATAGTTTAGACTACTTGTCTTGGACAAACGCATTCGTTTGTTAATTTCTCATCCAATTTGCCACACTCTCGCATGCAGAGCGTTCCACTTCAGTAGTGAGCCTTGGTGCATATATTCATACGGTGTGACTTTATAAATGAATATAATATAACATGTTGCCCTAATCATGTGGCTGGTCTCACATTTCACGTGGAATCCAAGTATCTTCGAAGTGATAATTATTTGTCAGAAATATGGTAGCTGTGGAAGTGGAATAAAATTATTTTGTTCAATGCTTCTTGAGGCGCTGGGAGAAGATATTCACCGGCTGCTATGTCTTATTGTACTACTGCATGTCCATGTCTTGATTATCGATGTTCATTGGAATAATGGCCACTTTTTCAAGCCTATATGCAAATATAAACATGATGAGCACTGATATACACCCTATATGCATCTGAAACCCTGAGTAAGCGTAATAGGTTCGTAGATTGACAAGAAAAATGTTGATAGGTGTAAGTACATGGAAAATGAGTACCATGCATAAACATGCGCTGAGGCGGAATGCTATCTTTTATATTATGACATCCAGGACAGTACCTCCTAAGATTTCCTAATTTGCTGAACTCGGTTTTTGCTGCAGGTGTTGATCGACTCGTTACTTGCAAAATAGCATAAAGGTTTTGAGCACAATTGCAATAATTCGTCAGGTGTCCGCTTTACGTGAGAATGTGTCTTACATAATTCTCTGTCTGCGTCAATCGAATTTCGACCAACGCTAATCGATCAATTGCAACAATATGCAATTGATGGCTCTTGATTGTGCAAATGTTGTATTCATATGTGCAATGCTTGGAAATGAAAAGCATGATAAATCCTACCTAATTTCAGTACTCTGCTACAACTCGACCACCGTATTATGGGATGGAATACGCCAGTGTCAATAGCGCTATCTTGAGATAACTATGAATAACCAAACTCTATGGTAATAGGAAGAGGCCTCTTATCATTGATGTCTAAGTGGGTTGGCTTTAGTCAACAAAGTGGATCCTGGATATAGAACACATTGCGTGTTATTTACGCATAGCGTTTATCTAAAATAGAATTGTGTTCGCTGTTTGAAAATAATTAAATTAATTTCTTGTTACCCGTCAGTTGTCTCTCTGCATGCACATCTAAGTGGGTAAGCTTTACATAGAAGACAGATGGATCTATGAATTGCACGTCCTTTGCTTGTCATTTTTGCACAAAGTTGCTATCATATTATAATAATGCCAGCTATGGGACAACAAATGGTAAACAAATATATAATAGTTTTGATGTTTGGATGTTGAATAATTGTCACATTCATAACTGGCAAACTAAATTAGGAGAGCATCTGGTCACACAGTTATGTATGTAATGATGTAATGTAATGTTCTGTATGCAATGTTATGTGTGCGTGCGTGCGTATTGTATTCTGTATTGTATTCTGCTACGACTGTAGGTGTAGGACTATTGATCGCAGAGTCGCAAGCTATAGCTTTATCACATGATAGCATGGAATTGCTAGCCTCCATTAATGCGTTCACTATCCGCATTATCATTTGGTACATGACGCTCAGGTTGTGGAAAATGGTACTGATAGCTGATGTACTCTTTGACAAAGCCTGCTATCGGGTTTACAAATGCTATTTTATTCTCTGATCCTACACGTTATAATATATCTAGAGCGCCCGTCTGTTCAGCTTGGATGCTGTTTTAAAGAGACTGTGTACTGCTCTCAATTACCCCCTATAAATCTTCTTTGTGAAATAGCGCGATTTATACTTCTGTCGCTTGTTTTCAGTCTAGATGAATAAAACACAATTTGCAGTGCTGATATAATGATAAATACGGGGGCGGGAGAAGAGCTGAGAGAGAATGTGCGAAACCATACGCCGCCCTCATATAAATCCACATTACTTTTATTAACAGACGTCAATAATATTCAATTCAATGGTATGTAATTGCATCGTGCCTTCACCGAGCGAATATTGATAAGCCCTATTAAAACTAAATGTAAAAATACATGCATGAATTCCTTATCTCTTTCACTAGTGTCTTTCTTAATCTCACACTTGTAATGCCGGCATGCTGGTAATCCATTAAATATTTCGAAACTATTTGACTAGAAGCAGTTATACGCTACTCCAAATAACAAATTAATTTAATTAATAATCGACAGGAAATGGTATAGACGGTAAAGAATGTGTGCTACCTGATTTGACGAGATGGATGGGGTAATGGAAGGCGGGTGGCATTTAATCCCTAACTGTTTTGCTGAGCGACTTGCACCAGATATACTCAAGACAAAAATAGTTAAAGTAGGATTACTATAACTATCTGGGAACAAGTAACTAAAAGGAAATACATGTTCGTCTGGAAATTAGTGTCTCTCGATATGTTGCACATACATGCCATGCACTGCTAGGGCATGGACTCATTACCTATCAACGCACAACCACCCCACTCAAACCTTCAGCACGTTGCAACTTTAAACGACTAGCATTCGTATGGCTAAGGGTCGCCACTCAAGTATGCGAATAGCTAGTGATTTTGACTGGTGGCTGTAATGAGCAACCGACTTATTATCCTCTAAAGAGAAGAAATCTGTATATATCTGACTACTATGAAGGTATTGATTGCTTGAACATTGTTCAAATCGAACACTCAAATGGTCGCCTAATTATTCTCAAATTTCCAACCAGTATCTTAAAAAATGTGATGTAACAGGTCATTAGCTAACCATCATAAACTGGAGCATTGAATTGAATAAGGTCACTGTTTGTTGTGCATGTGAGTAGAGGAATCCGATCTGTCAGTCAAGTAAAACAAGTACATAATGATGAACCAGTCATGCATATAATAATTATGTTATTACACAAGAGGATCGTGATATCCAATCCAGTTAATCTGATATCTATTTGCTCCAACAATAATGTCGTGTGGGGACGAGTATTTGTTTATTGTGGATATATTGGAGGAATCCGATCTGTCCCTCAAGCATCTGCTATCAGGATCAAAATACCTAATTTGTTCGCAGACGTTGCAATCAAATGTCTTGGTTCGGACTTGAATGAAACAGTTTAAGGCCACAGTAACCATCTGACGTGTATGTCTTCGCTCATATTACCACATTTTTGTAAACAATGCCGGTAATTTCTACACTTTTTAAAGGAATGTGAAACTCAATTTTACTGGATAATGGATAAGACATCATAATCAATTATGCCACATGCAGGCTGATGTCACAATCATATTGCGCAAGAACGCTGTAACTCGCTTCGTCGTGAACATTGAATAGTTCCTCAAATGTACGAATGTTGTTAATAATTAATCATCATTCTGTTGAATATTTGCAACTAATTTGACTTGCGCTGTTGCTGTCACAGTCAGCAACATCACCCAGTCAAATTAGTTTTAACTTGTTCAACAGCTTACCTGTACCGTTACCTTGAAATTGGGATTCTCTGAAGTCAGGGGGTTCAACAGGCAGCAAAGGTAGGTCGAGCGTAGCTAAATATGGGTGGGCATAGCTAGAAATGGATCCCTAAATTTCTGTTATTAATTCCAGCTTTATTCCTGAAAGATTATGTAAACGGGTTTAACGTGAGTCATCTTTCTAAAGAACTGATTGAAACGCATCTAGAATGTTGACAATCATAGATGTAAATGAATCCCCGTATTCCTCTCCCCTTTTCCAGTAAATATGTTTGTTCTACACAACAAGAAATATGCTCGATGGTGTTCTGCATAGTTAGAGATACAATATGCCCATCTCTTGCATACGTATTCCACGTGGCTGGTAAATATCTATTAAGCTAGCAGGTCACAGGTTGCATTGTCATATGCTCTAGGCCAATGATTGACAGCGAATCAATTCTAACAAGAGTATAAACTATTTATTTACTTATCTATTCCTTACATAGCATTCGTAGAACGGTGTGCATATACACAATTATAAGAGCATAGACGCGTGTGTGGGGGGTTCGTGGTCGTCACCGGTGCCAAGCAGTGCCTATGTGTTTAGAATGCGATTGCACCATCAGCCGGATTGAATATGAAAAGTAGATTAAGTTATTTGTGAGTCTACTGGCCTCTTTGGTGCTATGATAAGGTTGTGCATTAAGATTATGTTTAGTAGTTACGAGTAACAAGCCTTGAATATGTTCTTTGTCTAACAGATCACTCTCTGATTTGTGTTATACTTTCTAGATGACAGTACCATTATAAAGTAAGGCGCACGTGTGCCATGACTGTCGCGGAGCTGTGATTTGTTCTTTTATCTGAAGGTGCTAAACAGGAGTTAAAATGGAAGTCGTCATTCCAAATTGGGAATACGTGGGTTCAGTCGAGTTGGTCAAGGAAGTGCTTTCATGTGACGTGTTCTGGGCAGTTGAATGAAAATGATGTAAGGGAAATTTGTCTGTAATATGCATCTTTACATTTTTCCTAGACAATAAGAATACGTGTGGTGAACCATACACTAGCTAGGATGGTAGCGTCCGCCATTTTCTGTAATTTCAGTAATAGACAGAATTAATGTGTTCAGTACATGCATTTAGAACTGTATTAAGAATGAGCCATAGACTGAAGGTTTTGAGTTCTTCAAATTTGTTTAGCAGCTCGGTCACTAAAATTATCTCAGGTTGGTTATTTACATAACATGTTGAATGGACCCATTGTTTGATAGGAAAATTTATTGTGTTGCAATTGAATTCAAGCATTTGTTTTCCTGTTATTCAATAACTAGGGCTCCATTTTTAGAAGGGTGATGCCAAGACAAGTGTACTTAATATATCTCAAGAAAGCAGTCGATAGTGCCACTGTGCCTGTTATCCTCATCTTTGCCGTGCATAGATACTGAAATTAGCAGGATATGTTTAACATGATTACCAACCACGTTTTATTCTTCAACGTAACATGCATTTGAAAGTTTTATTAAACCACATGAGAGAAGCATCATATGTTTCATATTGTGTGAAATCAGCCACTCTACGAAATGATAGCGTCTATAATTCCTTAGTTACTGAATGGTGATTGCTTTCTTGGCGATATTATTCAATACATCATCTAATTCATTTTCTAGTTCACACTGGTTGATCTTTTCAATACTTGTGGCATTTCTTCGTTGTCTGATATATATTGTGCAACATGTTAAAGGTGGATACTATGATCAGGTCCTATTTGTCCAATATGTCAAAGTGGCGTCATCAGTGTATAGATTGGGGTGAATTCTTCGTCAAGTGTATTGTGCTGCCAAGTTGCTGCTCCGTGAACTAGAGTTAGCTGAGCATCAGGGACGATACCATCTAACAGTTAGTGAATATATCTGTCTATGTCATTCGGTGTTACAGAAAACACTTTATTGATTTAAGATTTAATTTTGGGTGGTAGTTGCATATTGCTAGCAAGGTAATTCAAATGTGAAACTTGAAATGAAGTGTGCATTTGGGAATGTAACATTAGATGTTGATTTTCAACCTTTGTGATTTGCACATTTTAAGTGCATTCTATATAGGCTATCAGTGCGTAGACTTACGCTATTAAGAAATGTTGATAGTATTAATTTCAGTAAAACAGATGTACTGTAGGTAATATAATTAATATTCTTGATTAAGCAGATCTATACATTTTTATCCTGTACTACAAAATCAATATTCTTGTCTATTTGCTTCCTAGGACAATCTATTGACATGTCCTAGGTGAAATGAGGTGAATGGCACAAGAGGTAAATGGCTAATATTAATGCTACTAATACAATGGACACATTACAAGGGTGGTTGTTCGGACTCTCTCTTAAGCTTGGCATCTAGGTTTATATTCAACAATCTACAGAGCAAGAGTGTACACACCAGTGCATAGCATAACTAATTGACCATGGAATGTCATTTGGCTTAAAATGGATTTATTGCTTTTAGAATCATGCTTTGTTGTGACGTAGTTTCGAAAAGCTTGTTATTAATAGCACATGCTCCAATTAGTCCTTAAACACACTGGCTTGTTCAATTTTGCCATTCTTTATTGGCATAAGCCCAGCATTAGCTTGCTGTGAAATGTCATTTGACTTGGGACTGATTTACTGTCGTGTAGAAGCGCAGCTGGTCTTGCACATTCGAAGTACTGGGAAATCTGCATTTCCCTAGTTGTATTCGTGCAGAGACATGGTTGCCCTTTGAAATAAATGATTGAAAATCATAACCAGCTACAGAGATTTCCTTGTGGACAATTTGTGTGACATAATCATTTTGTTATCGGAAAGTGGTGATTTTCATTCTTAACATACTGGATTCCATTCTTGAGCGGGTATAAATGGTACATCGATATATACCACCTTCAACTTTTTGGATGTATTTTAACCATTAACAGCACCTCGTTGCCAGCCTTAGTTGAATGGCACTAAATGCCTGGCACTGACAAAATAGCATGGTAATGATGATAATGACGATGATCAGGAGGAAGGTGTGCATGTCAAAAACAAGTATAATGAAATCTCATGTACATTTATATCAACAAAATATGCTGATTGCTGAGCTATATGCAATGATACATTTTCCAACATACCAATGTGTGATATAGACTATTATCGACCAATATCTGCATAATATGGCATATAGTGCATATGCGTATGTGCATCATGCACTATGTGTCACATTATGTAGATATTGGTCGCTAATTGTCCGTATGATCACACATTGGTATGTAATATGCAGATTTTAGATAGTCTGCTGCAAATTTATGTTGGGATCAGTGCATACAAATGGATAGCTTCTGGTAAAGACACACATTTCTGATTTGAGACTCGTGTGTAGAAACAGAGCAGATGCATAAGATAGCTTGTCCTCTGAGTAGGAGACGAACATAGCTGGAAATTCTATTCTAAATGTACGCATGAAAAAGTAAGCTTCTAATCATGTTAAGCGCACTCAGAGTAGCATCTTTTTGTTTTGATGATCGCATGTGCTACATGAAGGACACGTTGTTAGATTGGGTGTGGCATCGAAGAGCATGCGCAAAGATATAGCATTATACTAGGTTGAGCATGCGAAATGGGAAATCATCCTGCTTTTTAATATCTTTATCTGGAATTTCTCAGCTGATGTATTAGCAATGGGATGAGTTGCACGCACTGTCCCAAGTCACCTCATCCCTACCCCTGATAGGCATATTACGTAATTCAGTATTTCACAAGCAAACAAATGATTGGTTAACGCCAGCATAGGAACCTTTAGCAAGCTGGTGCGACTAAAAACATGAACAGCAGCGCGTTTGCGCATAGTTATGAAGAGTAGGTTTTAACATTTACTTAGTGTATTTAATAAGCAAAGGCAGAAAGCAAACGCACATCAGTTTAGTAAACGTGAATCAGCATCGTACCTCAAAATAGCCTTAGGGTTATTCAATGGCTTAGGTGTTTGCTGTGCCTCCCTGATGGTGTTCAACCATTGCTATTTATCTATAATCCCTTTCTTAATTTCCAGCTCTGTTAGAATAATAGTTCAGCAGGCTTGCATAACAACATGTGACTACCGTTTAGTAAGCTAGCTACCAAACTAAACATAATTATCATGTTTACTTAACTTCGAATGTGGTTTGTAATCTGAGAGTGCAATTTGTCAACGAAACATTCATTACTATTCAGGCAACTGCATTTCCTATCTGAGGGTTACGTTTCCCGTACTGTTCGGGGATCTTCAAATCAGTTCATCACACTGGCCCAACTCAAATCGCACTACGATCCTCCACGTGGGCCATCTTCACACATAAGATCACTTTCCACTAATATTCGTCACATTGATGATAGTTTTAGCTCTAGCTGTATTTTGTAGCTCAACTTTGCATAACTCTGTGTGGAGTTAGTATCAAGTCTGCTGACGATCATGTTAGCATCATTGTGTTTAGTGGGAGCATCATTGCGTATAGTGAACCCAGCCGTTCAGTATTAATAACAACCAACATCAGTTGATCTCAACATGCCCATATTATTAGGACCAGGAGAAACAAACTACAAAGTGTTAGAATCTGATGTTTAATTATATTCACAGGTGTGCACCCCCGCTAACACAATGACGCTATCATGTACAATGTAGGGTGGAGGAACAACAAACCGATAGAAACTAAATTACAAACAAACATCTATTTCCTTTTAGTTACTTTTTCCAAGGTATTTATTGTAATCTTATTTTAACAGTATTTGCAATATGTCGATCTCCATCGAGTTTTTGTAGTTAAGGATGAAATGCCGCAGCATGTCCATTAAATCATTCAAGTCAACAAATTAGGTATAATACAAATTCTGTATCATCTATGAAATACTCTGCTGAATATTACTTAAATTAATTAGTTGGCGTATGGTGCGAAAATTCTAGTTAAATAGTTTCGAAATATGTAACAGATTATACGCGTATAACGGCAGTGATTTTGGGAAATTGATAAACATGGTTAAAAGAATTAATTTATATATTTATGCATCTTTGCCATTATGCCGAACAACACGGATCCGTCTTGCAAAATGGTGTATGATTCCCGCATTCTCCTGCACACCGAACACAAACCCACCCGGTATGTCTCATTGTATCAGCGTGAAAATGTGTATCTTATTCATCTGCACTGACAATAACCGAGAGGAGCGCGCGTTATTTCATAAAGACAATTTATAAGAGGCAATTGAGATCAATATACGATCTCCTTGAAATGACATCCATGCTGAACTAACAGGCCCCTAGATATTCACGTGGCTGCAATCACACAATACGTATGCCCAATGAAAGTATCCAGTTTTAGCTATGATCAGGCCATTTCTAGCTATGCTCCAAGCACTCTTTGTCCGATTGATCGCTCCCTGCACTCTCTGAATCTCAATTTCCAGAAAACTATACCGGTAAGCTGTTGAATATGTTGAAACTCATTTGTCTGGCTGCTGCTGCTGCTGCATGTGGTCTTCACTTTTGCCACTGCACAGCGCACATGCTCAAATTAGTATCAAAATATGCAACAGCATGATTATTAAATAGTAATGCCATACAATTTATACAACAACGTATAGTCCGTTGTCAATTAAGCATTCGTGATGAACTTAGCTACGTCATTCATGACGCAATTGATTATGCCACTTAGTTGATTATGACGTCATAGAATTGATGGATAAACTGAACTCCACCATTTCGATGCCTGATAAGGCATCCTATTAAAGAACACATCGGTTCTCGCGATCTGAGGATCCTATATAATGCTCAACGTGGATAGTGAGTGAATGCCAACAATTCCAGGCTATTATGTAATAAACATCGGGACTGAGACAAAACAATCACCAGTCATATCTTTATCATAATAACGAAGTACCAGTACTGTAACATGTCAGTGACATTTGCATACAGAGACAACTCTGATTATGTCTAACCGTCTTCAAACTAGAAACTGTACTCGACATCCTCAGACATCATCTGATGACGGCTACTCCCTCAGAGCAGCAACTTCAGACAGGTCATAAGCTGGTACTTATGGAGCAAAAACAGGCCACATACCGGGGTTTAGGCTTTGTAATTGGAACAAGGATCTTGGTCAATGTCATTACTGATCGAGTTCCATTCATCGACCTGGCTATACTAACGGGAAAATGCACCACCAGTGTCGCATAATTAATGTTTCTAGCCGAACAACCAGAAAAGCCAAAGAGAGCAAAGCAATATTAGATTCCTTCTATGCAGAACTAAGCTCAGCCATTACAAACCCAGCCAGATGGCAACTGTTCGTGTGTGGAGATTTCAACTCCAAGCTAACTAAACTCGGCAATGTGACAAAAGTTCATGACTTGGTTCAAAAGCTCCATTTTCTACAAGTACGGCTTTCAAACACCCATGTTGTCACAGAACAACATGGACAGGACACACTGCAGATTGCACAGGCCGAGCCCTGGGATGTACTGACTACAGCCCAGCACTCACTGTACACAACATTGAAGGACACTTTATTGGGACTAAGCAGGGCAAATCAGGGGCAATTCGAGAATGGTTCTAGGAGCAGTTCGCTGACCATGATGATGGATTCTTGCAGTCTTTCAGACCATTACTAACACCAATTAAAACACCAAAAGATGAGAAGGCACTCGAAGCCCTGAAAGTGGACTTTCATCTGGACCTGATGGCATGAGCAATACATTATTCAAACATGCAAGTGACATTATCTCAAAACCCATCAAGCAACTAATCAATTCAGCTTTTGTGCACCACCTTCTCATCGATACTGTATGCCAAGGTACAATTATCATGCTAACCAAGCCCAAGAAGCCACCTGGGTCCGAGCCAATCGATAAACCTTTGTACTCCTCAGCAGCATATGGAAAATCCTATCCAATGTTACTCTATGTTGCATTTGACACAAGATCGATGATCGATCGGAAAATGTGGCTTTAAACATGGATGCAGCTGCGCATGGGTTCAACGCATGCATCTGCCAGTAGGCATATACATGCACTGGCATTTCCACAACATGGACACAGTTGAATGCTCCGAACCTAGATGTACTACGCCAGGACAGTTGCAATTAAGATGACCTACGACTGGTGAGACTACCACTTGCAAACACCAGTCTGAGAGTATGAGTCAAGTTAGTGAACTCTGCAGAGTTTGAGACATCAATCGGTTTCAGACTCCTGTGTTTTTCACCTGCTACGTTGCTGCTGCATTGAAATCCGTGCGGGATAATTCCACAAGACCACCCCACCCATCCCTACCCCGTGTCTACATTTGGTATGCTGCTAGAGGTGAAATATGCCACCCACGTGGACTTCATGTCGTCCAGTAGCCGCAAGCAAACGACAAATTGAGAATCTCTTTATGAATGAATCCAAAACAGAGTTCACCAACATGTACCTATTTACAAAGCAGGAAACCAAATAAAATGACGATCCACTTCGTGGTGGCGAACCGTGGAGGAAAAGTAAAATCCTGGGTTCACTGATTTGTAGTACTGCTGACATTGCTGCCCCCTATGTCATGCGGAACATAGCGTTCCAGTACTTCTGGAATATGTGGATCCTTAGATCAAAGATGCCCTTAACAAAAAAGACTACCTCTATACAATGCAAGCTGCGTAGCCATGATGCTATATATCTTTAGCAGCTTGGCAGATCAAAACTCAGCACTAGACAAACTTGATGCCAACCACCGCAAACACCTAGGCACAATCTCTGGCTACCGATGTTTAGACAACATAATTTCCATTGATGCACTATATAAGATGTGTGCCGCTGTCTGTGAAAGTCGTGGAGTGAAGGTGGTCCATGTTTGGCCATAAGCTAACGATGCCGGCGACACAGCAGCACAGCGAGCCTTGGAATCCTACTGAAAGCAAACAAATACAAAGCCAGGGGAGGACGTAATTGCATAATTCTGTTAAGCGTGCTGCGAGGTGATCTCAAGAAAGCAGGAATCGGTACAGTCAAATCAAGAATGGACCTGAGGATGCTAAAGATTTTGCTTGGGGAGAAGAGCCAGTGCGAAAAACGAAGACGGTGATTGCAGCTGTAGAATATTAGTACTAATACAGCTGCACCATACAGTAATCATGCATACATAGTGTAAGGTGTGAACAAAGATGCCAACACAAGTGGTGTGAGCATGAGCTATTGCCTAGTATTCTGGCAGTTATTATACTTGACAGAGATGGATTCAGCTGGAATATCTCACAGTGCAAGGGACATTCCCCTGACAATCCTTGCCAAAACTATAAGCTCTCTAGTGCGAACTTGGCCTAAGGCTAATAGTGTAGTCATCATAGTAAAAGACTCATCCTTGATATCAATTGTGATGAACATATATATTTGGAATGTCAAGACTCAACTGTGGATAGTGACTATGTAGCAACATGTTATTTTAAACCTGGTCAATAAGTGTGCTAAATCAATAATATTCATGGAATCCACAATAAAGAACAACCCGCTGAACGCAGACTGCATTTGTAATAAAGCCACTGTTTTATTCGGTCTAATAGCAATACTTTATTTTGACAATCAAGCCAATATCATATTGAGCAGTGGTCTTATAGAAATGGCAGTGACCTTAGAGCAGACAGATATCAGATAAAAGTAGATTAGATAGCAGGTTCCTCATGTATAATAAGATAAGATTGCGATGTGTATTCCTGTTTCATTATTACATTCTTTATTTAGTGTTAGTCTTGGACCTCTTATTCTGCTGCCAATTATTTTAGGGAAATAATTTACCTAATAACCAGCATATGAATGGTTGAGATGTGAATTGATTAGCATATAAGATGTCGCACCTTAGAACAACACGAACATTGGATAAATGCAGACATTAGAAAATAAGTTGACTAACATCGTCTTTAGAGAATTATCTGATGTAAGCTCATCAGTGGCGGTTATGGTGGCCTGAGTACGATGTATTTTTAAAACATTACAAATAATTTGCTATGTGATTCTAAGATTGTTTTTTACAAGATATTAAGAATGTCTAGGCATACAATTCCAGATAACGAAGAGAAGAATACAACTGTTTATATTAACAAACAAACAGTCTAAGAAATCATAAATAATGCATCTTTGATGCGATTTAAATTTTCGTTTTGTTTAATGTGCCTACAATGAATGATACCACAGCCATCGTGTGATTATGATTATCCAAACGATATTCCATTTAGAGGATATTAATCACTTACTATTTAGAACAGCAATGTATGGCTGATCACTACCATCTGGGAGAATGAATGCTGATAGTACTTTTAGCGAGGTCTATAGCCCTAGAGATGGCATTGTGTGACAGCATTGCAGCAACTTGTGAATGAAAGCTTTCCACAATGTAATGATCCATCTATCCTAGAAAAAATTCAGGATGCTAGTCTCAAGGGCATATTTTATTGAATCAAGAATTGTTGCAGGTAGATCAATCTATGTGCGTGATGTCAATGAAGCATTAATGAGACTAGCATTGAAGGTGGACTTTTTGCTTTGGATAGATGATAAGCTTAACGAAATGATGTCAGATGTAAACTCCCTTTTGATCCACGTGAACTGCATAGTGAAAAATTGTGCCAACAGATCTTTGGATGTGTATTGCACAGCACAGCTGTAACAATGTTGTGGAAACTTTGGAATGAATTCATAGAACACATTCGCCAAGGAAACGGTGAGATATCAGGAGTTTGCATGTTTTACATTGACATTGTAGATGATTCTTTACTTGGCCGTCTGCATGTTTCTCGCGAGGGTAACTGGGAATTACACTCCAATGTCATTAGCTCAATGATTCCGTATTGCTTTGTATATGAAAAAGTGAAGTGTGCCAGACACATACCAGCCTACGAGGCACAAATCAGCAACCTTCAAACAGATCATCCTGATGTGCATGAAGCCACAAAGGCGCACAATTTTTCTATTACTGTCTCTCGCAATAACACATTTGGGTGAATCCCATTTGATAAAGCCACTGGACATGCTGTGGACAAAGGCACACATACTCCATGAGGCACAACAACGTTGACACTCACATTTGGTGATGTAATGAGGTACTATAGCGCAGTTGAATATTGGAATGCAGTCTTAGGTCAATTGAAATGCATGGTACAAGAGAACAAATCCGAGCTGTAATATGCAGTTGTACAGTGGTTATGGGTTGGATAAATCCATTGGTCGAAAACCAGGATACTATTAGCAATGCATAATTTAAAGGCAGTGCCTAGTCATATTGTCATTGGCATGATGAAATCATTTTAGATTTGGAGAAATTGTCATGTCAGTTTCAGGGATGAGAGACTAGAGAAAGACGCACCCAAAAAGAATTTCTACGACCCAACGAAAATGAACAAATTGAACACTTTTGGTAACATGTGCAAGAAGCAACAAGTAAAGACAATTGGTAAAGCAATCGTCTTAAAATCAAGGCAGCTCACATTTTGGGTGCATCATTGCGATGGCGCAAAGGCATAAGCTTCAGATATTGGATATCCTCTCCCATCGAGTACCTGCTCTACAATATAAGCAAAAATAAGCTGAATGGCGCTTATTACTGCATGCAGCACATATTCCAGATGAGGGAAGCTGGACAATTGTGATTTGCTCTGAACACAGATAAGTATTCAACATGGTCTTGGCATTCTATTCCAAAAGTGTGGCACTAGAACACTTCATATTAGCAAATGCTCTGAAAACTTTGACCAGCAAAACGGAAGAACAAGACTCATTCTGGGAGTTTGACCAGGAATGACATCAGGCTTCAGAGCTCATAGACAAACTAGATGGATGCAAATGCATTCTGTATGCGTCAAAAGCATCTGCTTTAAGAGTTAATGACTTGAGATGCCACCTACTTTGTACTTTGTCCACCATGCAGGAATTCATTGGTGAAATATGCACAGCGTGAAAACTATCAGGCTGCAATATGGAGAAGGTATTTGGATCAGGATTCACAGATCCCAATCCCTCTTGGTTGAGGATGGCAGTTAGAAAGAGAGGAAGTATTTCAGCAATTGTTTGCCCACTCGATGGAAGTCCAGCTGGCACAAGATGCTGGCCAATATCTACGAGCCTGCAATTGTCCCAGGAAGTGTGGCCTGCTAAAATGTGTCTGCTTGGCAAATGGACTCAAATTTACTGACATCTGCAAAGTCCAAGCTTGTAACAGCCAGAAAGCAAGTACAGACAATGAGGAAAGTGTTGCTGCCGACCACTTAAAGGATGAGTGTGATTATTAAGCTGATGTTGAACATTTAGCACTACTTCAACTTGGGGCATTTAAGCAAGGTCAACCTTGAAGCCAGTAAGACATGTCCAGACTGGGCCTACTAGTACAGTGGGAAATCATTCATTGATTATTCTATTGGTGGTTTCATAAAAATATGTATTCCCAAATCTCAGTCTGGGTGGGGTCTCAAATGAGTGATTTCGATCTAGTATGCACTGCCAAAACGTGAAAATATGCATCCACTAGCGAAGAGTTTGTAATAGTTTGTGTAAAGCTGTATAAGTGTTGGGACAAATATAGATAGTCAACATACATCAAACACACATTAGGAATACAACTAAAATTCCAATCCCTTCCCATGTTCACTAAAACAGCTAAATGATTTCACAACCATGAATTAAACTGTAAGGGCACACACGTTAACATATTTAAAAACAATCTTCACGCATACGTAATCTCGTAGACCCGATTTATGTATACAAACGATGAAAAATTGGATTTATCTTAAATAAATTAGAAATATTTTAATTCTGGTTATCTTATCACAAGATTTCACCACCCAGCCCTTATGAATATGTTTTATACAAGCATCAATTAACCATATATAACAATACCCACCTCAACCACAGAATTAACTGCAAATTAAGCAAATCTGATTTGCGGGTAGTGTTGTAAAATACGGAAAACTTCATCCCTTCATACCACCCCCTAATGCACCCACGTGGAACCGATGGCGAATATTTTGTGTCCCAGCTCATGGACTGATGTGAATATGGATCACATCGCGATGCACAACAACAAACATTATGTATTCGTATTGCTGATCATAGATGTCATGTGAAAAGAACCACAGTCACTTAAAGTTGCTTTGTTCCTTAAGAATGGGGAGGCCGTGTGCATGTTTTGAGATTGTGGCGGAGTATGAGACCCACGGACCTTAGTTTTTGAGGGAGGAGTGTGTGGTTTACAATGTGGGGTGTGGTAAACATTCATGTAGTTCCTGTTAGTTACAACTTCGGTGCATTCTCATCCTTCTCCAAATGTCTTCAATGTACATTGATCTGTAACAACATAATATGCAAATCAGAGTGTTAGTATACAATAGTACATGCTTTCAGTTAACTGTTCCGGCTCAACACACTACCTATGATACATTTCACTAAATCAACTAGATACGGACTAGTTTGAAATTAATTTGATGGATGTCTTAGGCTATGGTAACTTCCAGTCTAAATGACATATCATGATACATAGATGAGAAAATCCCATATTGAGATGGTGTGATATTCTGAAGTGATGTTAAGGCCTCATGTGGATATCGTAAGATACTATGCAGTGATGATAAGCACTCATGTGGAGATGCTAAGATATTCTGCAGTGATGAAAAAGCCTCATGTTGAAATGCTAGGAAATTATGTAGCTAGGATAAGGTATCATATTGAGAAGGTAAGATATTTTGTGGCGAGGACTATGCCTCGTATTGAGAAGGTAAGATAGTCTGTAGTGTAGGTAAGGCTTCGTGTGAAGATGGTAGGATATGGTTGTTTGGGGGTCAATAAAATTGCAACTGTGTCATGTAAAGATGGGTATGGAAGTAGTGCTACCTCATTCTGTCGTGTGACCAGAGACATCTTATCATGAAAAACTTGGTAGCCTATATTGAGTCGTTATTCTCGTCACTGATAATGGAGAGGTATGTGAGAAACCATCATCGGAGAATGAAGACAGTCTTAAGTAGTTTTCTGGACAACGTTGTAATTATGCATGTGGTGGTGAGATTAAGCTGCTCAGCAAATATATATATATATATATATATATATATATATATATATATATATATATATATATATATATATATATATATATATATATATATAGTGTTTAGATTGATATTGTATTGATGGGAAAGAGCCATGTATTCTGTTCATATCATTTCATAAGACAATCTCATCATATGCTTACTCTCTCCATACTTTGCAGATAAAGTCTACTACTGTAGTCCTTATGGTAACTTGTAATTTTATGCATGCACAACACATGTACTTAACCACCGATAATCAGTAATAAACAATAAAAACCATACAGCTCAAGGCAGGCAACATGAGTAATAAATATATCGACTGTATATTAGGAGTAAAGACAATACTTTATTTCACAACACAGCCAGCATAACACCGAGCAGTGAGCCTATTCAAAATAGCAGTATTTTTACAGCAGACAGATATCACATACACGTGGATTAGATATCAGGCGCCTCAAGAATAAAATAAGATTGCTATGTGGCAGTCTGGTTTATCATTACAGGCTTTAGTAATTAGTAGTGTTGGAATTCGTATTCTGCTAACAATTATTGTAGGAAAAGAGATTAACGTAGTATATGTATGGTATCTGGGGATTTACATTTCTATTTTTATTAATATTGTATTCGCTGATAGTTATAAGTAAAATTAGGAAAATCCAAGTTTATTTTTATAATGTAATTGTCTCGACATGTTGTTACTGTATACAATTTCCTATACAGAGATTTCTGACCAATCACACATATTTGTTAATATTTTCTATTTTTCTGTTAACATTTGTGCACACTACAGTTTCACTGCAGGAGAAATTATTTCAAATGCAAAGAATTCCTATTCGAAAGAACGTAAAACAATCTTAAATACGTCTAGATATTTTGGCAATTTCGGTCGGAAGTCTGACGCCACAAGTTTAACAATCGTTTTTGTTTGCAAAACTTCAAAAGACTCTCAGCATGGAGAATGAAACCCAAGAGAATTATAAGGACACGTCAAAGAAATCAGCAGCTGACAAAACCACAACATATCATGTATAGCGCACTTAATCGTATCTGGGTCAATGGATCATGACAGCAATTGTAAGCGAATACTCTGATGTGCGCTGTGCCTATAGCATGCTCGTATATATAATCGAAGGTCAAATGTTGGTATCGACCCACTAGAAGCGGGTTATAGTCAAATGGTTTCGAAATAATAAACAGTTTCGCAAAATTACTCGGAGTCGAATTCAGGAAATTGGAAGCCATGCTTGGAAGAGTTATGCTATGTGTCGATGCATTTTTAATGATAATGGTGAATAATGCCGAGTCGTCGCAATAGCTTTGTGATAGCACAAAGCAATTATATATGATGGCATTGTATAGAGTTGGTATCCATTAATGAAAGAATAAGGATTTATTTGAAGGCTGTGTGTATGGTTTTCCCACACTCCGCCCCGACATCATAGTTAGCAGTATATCAGATGTTATTACCCGAGAGAAAATTGTGTCTTATGCACCTGGACTGAGAATGTGCAAAAGCAATATATGATGGACATCATATTTATCCAATGTTCGTGTTGTTCTAAGGTGCGACATCTTATATGCTAATCAATTCACATCTCAACCATTCATATGCTGGTTATTAGGTAAATTATTTCCCTAAAATTTCAGTATTCTGCCACAACTCGAGCCCCCCCCCTCCCACGCCCACCCCACCCCCGCCCACCCCGAACCCCACCCCGCATTATGGGAAGGAATATGCCATTGCCAATAGCACCATCTTGAGATAACTATGAATAACCAAAGTCAATGGTAATAGGAAGAGGCGTCTTAACATTGACCGCTAGGTGGGTTGGCTTTAGTTAGCAAAGTGGATCCTGGAGCTAGAACACATTGCATGTCATTTATGCATAGTGTTATAATACAATTTGGAATTTTGCTAGCTGTTTGAAAACAATTCACTTAATTTCTTGGTACCCGTCAAATGTCTCTCTGCATGCTTTGCTTGTCATTTGTGCAAACAGTTTATATGATATCATAGTAATGGTAGCTGTGTGACAACAAATGGTAAATACATATATAATAGTTTCCCTGTTTTGGCTCTGCAACAGGGGGTGAGGCAAGGCGGATGCAGTATTTCGTGTTGAGAGCGTGAATGGGGGTGAGCTAGGGAGGGGCCTCTCCCTCCCTAATACGGGGAGGGGTCTTTTAAAAAGTAAATGCTCTGAGAAGCCATCTATGGCTCCTGTATTCTGAGTGATAATTCGTGGTTAAAATTGTTCAGGAAAATGATAATTTTTCTCTTAGAAAATGTCAATTTACAGGGCATGAAACGAATATTTTAGAAACCTTCCACTTGAATGACTGGTTTGCTATGCCAAAATTTCAAATCAGGGCGTGTAAATCAACATTTTTCAAAATCATTTCAGAAGGTATGTCTAGTTAAGTTGGTAATTCCTGCTTAATGATATCACAGACTGATCAAATTTGGTTAAAACAGATGTCATCTCCTGAATTTTGAGTGATAATTCGGGGTTAAAAATCTACACTAGGACGATTGAATTGGGTGGGCTGTGTCTATAGACATTATTAGTCCCACCCCAATTATTTTAGGGGTGGCTATAGCACCACCGCCACCACTAGCCCCCATTGCTGCTGTAGATATATGACTATCGATCAGGTTGCCACAATCGATAGCTTTATCTTATGATAGCCTGGAATTGTTAGCCTCCATTAATGCATTCTCGCAATGTAGTTTAATACATGACCCTCAGATTGTGGAAAATGTCACTAAAAGCCGATGCGCTTTTCCACAAAACGTGCTACTAGGTTTAGGAATGCTATCTTATTCTTTGATCGTGCATGGTATATATCTAGAACACCTGTTTATTCAGTTTGGATGTTGTTTCAAAGCGACTGTGTATTGCTCCTAATTGTTGCATCTAAATTTTCTTTTCGAAATAACTTGCGTTATATACTTCTATCGGTTTTTGTCAGTCTAGATGAATAAGATACAGTTTGCAGTGCTGATATAATGATAAATACTTGGGGTGGGGTGGGAGGGCGAGTGGGCAGGACGAGAGCATTGCTGAGATAGAATGTGGAAAGCATTCGCCGCTCTCATATAAATCCGTATTAATTGTATTAATAAATGTCAATAATACCCAATTCAATCTTCACCGAACGAATATGGATCAGCGCTATTAAAACTAAATGTAAAAATACATGCATGAATTCCTTATCTCTTTCACCAGTGTCTTTCTTAATTTCCCAATTCTACTGCCGGCCGGCGTGCTGGTAATCCGTTAAATATTTCGAAACTATTTGACTAGAAGCAGTTACACGCTACTCAAACTACGTAATTAATTTAATTAACAATCAACAGGATATAGGATAGATGGTAAATTGTGCTACCCTGTTTGTTGAGATGGGAGGGTTAATGGAAGGCGTGTGGTATTTCATCCTTAACTTCAATTGTCTTTTGCTGAGCGACTTGTTCCAAATAGACTCAAGACAAAAATAGTTGAATTAGGATTACAATAAATATCTGTGAACAAGAAACTAAAAGGAAATACGTGTTTGTCTGGAATGTAGTGTATGTGATATGTTGCACACACACACCCCAACCAATCTTATGGCAGAGACCCAGTCACCCGCCAACTCCACCCCACCACACCCCAAACCATCAGCACACAGACATCTTTAAATGACAAACATTCGTATGGCAAAGGGTCGTCCCTCAGTCATGCGAATATATAGTGATTTTGACTGTCAGCTGTAACGAGCAACCAATTTATTATCCTCTAAATAGAAGAATCTGTCTAATGATAAATTTTATGACGACTATGAAGTCATTGGTTGGCTGAACATTGTTCAAAGTGAACTCTCAAATCTTCGCCTAATTATTCTCAAATTTCCAACCAGTACCCTATGAGATGTGATGCAACCGGTTAGTGAGCCATCGTAAAATGGATTATTAAATTGAATAAGGTCACTGTGTGTTGCGTATGTGCGTAGAGGAATTCAATCTATCAGTCAAGTAAAACAAGTGCATAATGATGAACCAGTCATGCATATAATAAGTTTATGTCATTACACATGATGATCGTGATATCCAATCCAGTTAATCTGATATCTATTTACTCCAACAATAATGTCGTGTAAAGACAAGCATTTGTTTATTGTGGATATATTGGAGGAATCTGTCCATCAATCATCTGATATCAGAATCAAAATACCTCACTTGTTCGCCAACGCCACAATCAAATTATTTAGATCGGACATGAAAGAGACGCTTTAAGCTGACAGTAGCAATTTGACTTGTATGTCTTTGCTCATATTACCGCATTCTTGCCATAGGCAGCAACATCACCCAGTCAAATTAGTTTAAAAATTTCCAAATTAAGGTGTTTCAACTGGCTGAAAAAGTGGCGGAAATTGGCTACATATGGGTGGGGCTTAGCTAGAAATGGATACCTAAATTGGTGTTAGTAATTCCAGCTCTATGTGTACTTTATTTGAACTATCATTCTATAGAATCGATTGAAATGCGTCTAGAATGTTGACAGTCATAGATGGAGATGGATCCCCATATTTCTCTCCCCTTTTCCAGTAAATATGTTCTCCTATACATGAAGAAATATGCTCGATGGTTCTCTGCAAAGCTATAGATACAATATGACCATCTCATACATACGTCTTTCACGTGGCTGGTAAATATCTATTAAGCTACCAGGTCTCGGGTTACATTGTCATGTTCTGCAGGCCATTGCTTGGCAGCTAATCAATTCTAACAAGAGTGTGACATATTTTTATTTATTTATTCCTCACTTGACATTCGTAGATCATTGGGCATCTAAGTAATTATAAGAGCATAGACACGGGTGTGTATGATTCGTGATCGTCACAGCTATCAACTAGTGCGTATGTGTTTAGAAACCGATTTCCATCTCAGCAGGATTGAATATGAAATTAGATTGAGTTATTCGCATCTCTGCTGGCCTGATTGGTGTTCGGTTAAGGTTGTGCAGTGATATTGTGGTTAGTAGTCACCAGTGACGAGCTTCGATGATACTCTTTGTCTAACAGGTCACTATCTGGTTTGTGTTGACTTTCTAGATGGCAGTGTCATTATAAAGTAAGGAGTACGTGTGTGGTACACACACACACACACACACACACACACACACACACACACACACACACACACACACACACACACACACACACACACACACACACACACACACACACACACACACACGTGACCTGTTGGGGACAGTTCAATGCAACGGATGTAAGGGAGATATGTCGGTAGATCACTGCAATATGCATCTTGACATTTTCCTAGACAATCGGAATGCATTTGGTTAGCTATACCCTAGCTTGAATGGCAGTGTCTGCCGTTTTCTGGAATATCAGTAATAGACCAGGACTAATGTGTTCAGCACATGCATTTAGAACTGTATTAAGGATGAGACATAGACTGAAGGCTTTGAGTTCTGCAAAGTTGTTTAGCAGCTCGATAAATAGAGATATTTCAAGTCAGTTGTTTCCACAACACGTTGAATCGATCCATTGTTTGATAGGGTATACGTAATGCGTTGCAATTGCATTCTAGCCTATGTTTTCCTGTTATTGTATAAAAAGGTTCCATTTTGAGAAGTGTTACCACAAAGTGGTAGAGACAAGTGTACTTAAAGCTATCATCTGGCAATAAAATGATCGATTTACGTCAAAAAATATATTTAAGTCATGATACGCGATTAGAACTCGCGCCGACCTCGCGCTCACCAATCTTAGATCTAGTTGTGCCGTCCAAATTTGCCTACAAATACCGGACTGTACAGGTTGTCAAACTTCATTCGGGATATAAACCTCGAGCTGAGCACCAAATCGAAAAATGGTACTAAGAACATAAAAATGACTAGTACAGCTATAAACTCACTTCCCGGAACAAGCGCAGCTGATGATGTAGGTCCGCCCGAAGATGTAAGTATATAGAAACTATAATTTTTTGCATTTTCACAAAAATGGATAAGATCTGTATGTACTATAAAATTCAGACGGAATAGCTGTGTCCGTGCCGAGACTCAACTCTATTATGACCTACTGGCACGAAGCATATCAGGCAGTTGTTGCAAGACAACGCCCGAGGGGACCGAGTATAATATTACTTATACAACGATCGCTGGGGTGGGGTTGGAGTGGGGTTTGGGTAGGGATCGGAGGCCTCGTGGATGCGCATTTGGAGAAAGATTACGCATATTTATTTAGCAATGATTCACAAATGACAGTAGACACGTTATTGGCCCCACCCTCACCAAACACACTATGACTACGACAACTTAGACGACGACGACTACGACGACTTGATGACGTTGACGATCACGATGATGGAGGACGACGATGACTATGACGATGATGGATGATGGATGATGACGATGATGGATGACGACGATGACGATGACGATGATGATGATGATGATGATGGGTGACGATGATGGAGGACGACGATGATGATGCCGATGCTGATGATGATGATGGATGACGACGATGACGATGACAATGACGATGATGGGTGACGATGATGATGGCGATGACGATGACGATGATGATGATGATGATGATGATGATGATGATGATGATGATGATGATGATGGATGATGATGATGATGATGATGATGATGATGATGATGATGGATGGCGATAATGGGACGACGACGATGACGACGGCGACGGCGACGACGACATATATTCATATTGATCCAAATAACCAGAGAAATAATTTTTACCATAGGTCGATGCGATGTTAGAAGACATGTTTGTGGAGCCACCAGCACGTGACGAATCTGAAGAGGCATGTGATACTGACAGTCTCCTGGACGCGGATGAACCAACGTCAGATCTAATTAGTATAATTCACGCATAATAAGTCCAGTATTGGTAGCCTACTGCGGATGCTGCCGTATGTTTGTATCTCCGTATATGCGTTTGCATGTGTATGTCTGTCTCTTTGTCTGCATGTCTATTTGTTTATCCGAGTCCAAAAAAGGAGATTGCGCTAAATTTGTTTATCAAGTCATATGGTGTATGTGTAAGCAAAATGAGTCTGAGTTTAGACGGTCACGTTCATAAATACACGTTTTAGCCATATATCGGAAACGCATGTAATTATAATACCCAAATTTGGCGCATCCATTCATTGTACACTTGTCTAGGGGTTCTATAAGTTTCACATCCTAACAAAGATACCAGAAGATACATTTTGGTCATAACGGTTGGAATGCAAGCAGATATAAGCAAATGTGGCAGCTAGCTACATAGTTTAGACACATGTGGTCTGGGAGTACGAAATTTAATTGATAATTATCTTATCAACATTGTTTGTCAAATGATAATATATTTTATCAAAACATTTCCATATACCGGTTGATTGACGTTTCAGTGGCGATCCACTATAAATCGAATACGACCTGATTGGTGATAGCCGTTTCATTGTTGGGAGCCAACAACTTCGAGAACTGATTCGACGAACTGTTTGTGATCAATGCTCTCACAGAATAAAACCTGACAGCATTGTTGTGTCCGAGCGCAATATACTTGGAGGGGAAAAATTTAAATTCCAATGCCTTGTGAGTGTATTTCGCCGATTTTATACAAATAAACGATCATGCAAAAACAATTTACAGAGGTTTATGTCGTCGTAACAATTATATGTCGACGAAGACGACTATAATGATGATGGTGATTATAATGGATGATGATGATGATGATGATGATGATGATGATGATGATGATGATGATGATGATGATGGTGCTGAAGATTATGTTCTGGTAGTGGTGTTGATGCTTCAAATTTCCATAAAATAAGTTTCAGGGGTTTTTCACAGGGTGGACACAAGAACAAGTGGTATACCACACCATGGTATGGTGGGAAAAGCCTTGTGGGTCTTATGATCCACTAAGCTCTCATATTATCGGGTCTGACGTGGTCTGGCTGGTCATTAGCCTCCAGGTTTCTCAATTTGTCTGTGGGAAAGGCAGATACCTTTTACGTTAATAAGAGATTATTTCGCAAACCAATTTCAGACTACTTCAAAAAACACATCTCTACCATTCGCACACTGCTAGCGGAATCACCTGCGACGGTTTCTTTGGATGTCCGTTACGATTCACCAGGTGAGTAATAATCAGTCTCAATATATTGATTTTACTGAGGCAATAATTATGCAAAATTAGTGTAATGTTTCAGGGTGTAGGCTACTAGATATGTGTATAATGATCTCACCAAAACCTCAAGCTAAACACATTCGTATCTGTGCTTGGTTACGAGTATGCACGTAAATATGCCATAAATATTGCGTCAACAAACAAACAAACAATCAAACAAACAAACGGAGAAACAAACACAAAAGACGGCACCAACCGATCCTCGGGGTGGGGGTTGGGGGTGGGGGGGGGGGGGTGGAGCGAGGACGCATACCATATATGAACACATGCACTCATACACACGGGCACATACGTGGATTCAAACGCACGCATATACACACGTATCCACACAGTTGTCACTATTCATATTTTTGTCATCGGCATTTAGACCCACATACCAATTTCTCTCATCACCATACATTCATCAGAAATGGTAGGATAATCACGATTGTAGCAATTCATTCATTCATTCTCATTTTTAGGGTTTTCGGCCAACAAATCAACAACTGTTATAATGGATTATCATTCTCGAAAGATTCTTGCATTAGCCATTGTGGATTTGCGTGCTGTCAGCGGTTGTAGAAAAAGGGTGTAAGATGGGCAATGACCGACCTGAGCAGTTCTGTTGTTATAAATGAAGTCATCAGTGATGCAAGTCAATCTATTGCAGCCACTCTGGGTATTCATATAATGGAATCATAATGAAAACTAGAAATATTTACTAAAGTAACTGTAAATCTGCATGCTCTGTCGAAAAGAGAAGGTTGATAGTGATTCCTATAACCTGACATTTAGTAATAGCAAGAAAATGCTTCCAAAATATTGTGTTTTACGGAAATATGTAGTTCACGAAAACTCCTTGATGGGTCGAAAATAAAATTGTTACCAATAATAGTCATTATAATCGTTTATAATAATCGCTATGATAATCGCAATAATAATAATAATAATAATAAGAAGAAGAAGAAGAAGAAGAAGAAGAAGAAGAAGAAGTAGAAGAAAAAGAAGAAGAAGAAGAAGAAGAGGAAGAAGAAGAAGAAAAATTGAATGCTTCCTCGGCGCTCTAATTTTTGTTTAGTTAGATTTCATGCAGACTTACAACAGTCTAGTAATGCATAGGCTACTTGACATGTGAACTTACGTTTACACTTTCAAACTGACGCACATACGGACATACGCACGCACGCACGCACGCACATACGCACATACGCACATACGCACATACGCACATACGCACATACGCACACGCACGCACGCACGCATAATCCATACACATGCGTTCATGGGTGTTGAATATCTTATAAACAAGTAAATGAACAATTTTATTACAGAATCTAACTTTGATGTGCAGCACAGTCTTGATGTATGGCACAAATCAAAGAAACTCGGCGAAATATTATCCCAAGCCTGTAAACCAGCATCATGCAAGGCCCTACGTCCATGGGTAAGACACATCATAAATCATTTCTGGTGGTGTTGTGGGAATTGCCATGAAGACCCAGAAACACTTGGTGACAGATGGCATGGTGTACTCTACCATATTAGTGGGGAACATAGATGGATTGGTGGACGATTTTACCACGCAGACCGCAACCCCATACCAGAGGGAAAGAAATATCTCTCCGTGAACTCGCCAGCGCATAAAGCGTTGAGGTAACTACTAGAACAAGTTTAGCATGCTATAGAATAGATGGATCTTTGGTAGTTTTACCATAAATTGCATTTTTTACACGCTGATAGACATTCAGACATGGAAATCGATTGATGCTAGTTGTTTGTCATCACGAATTATTGATTGTATTTTCACATTATCTTGCACGACAAATAAGCCTTATACTTTGAAAATTTTAAGATGGTTGACAACATATACACAACTATTTCACTAATACTTATATGCAAATACATATGATAGATATTGGTGGAGCACGGAGGAAATATTTAAAAAATAAATGATTAACAGTCTTTATGAGCACCGAAAGAATGTGTTATGTTAGGCCTACTCTTTCTATGAAAATCATGCTGTGTCATAAGACGACAAGATTTACAAAGTTGTCCATCCGTCCATCTAATAGTCTTCTGGCCAGTCTGTCTGTCCGCATGTATACGATCGATATGACGACTCGATACGAAACAGACAATAAGCAGTAAAGATGATGCCATGAAATTAGATTTGGATGCTGGGATAAGTTAAAAAAAAGTTGTCAAGGAGGTAATCGTAAGTGGTGGTTGAACTGATCTCGAATTTCAATAAGTACCTTCAAATGTATTATATTCACAGATCGGTTGTCACAAATCAGGTGTTTTGTGCAACTCTGTACAAGTATACGCTCTGCAGGCACACATCCGCAATAGAGAATTTCTTTTCGCACTCTCTTCGTAGGTTTTGTCCTAAAAGACTGTCATTTGGCTATAATAGCTATCCTATCAGAAACCAATTGGCAGTCCTTGATTGCAACAATCACCTGGGAAGAGAAGTGAGATTGTCATCAAACGGGGATGTGTCTGTCATTTCCGGATTTTCAAGACGGACAAAACAGTGAGTGGCATCCGATAGGCTTACAGACAAGGATTTCATGTACATACCAGGTAAGTGGACAAAGCGAATGGTGGTGATAGTGGTAGTGATAGTGGTAGTGGGATGAGGAGGAGGAGGGGGTGAGGGGGAGCGGGAGCGGGAGGGGGAGGGTGAGTAGTAGTAGTAGTAGTTGTTGTTGTTGTTGTTGTTGTTGTTGCTGTTGCTGCTGCTGTTGTTGTTGGTGTTGTTGTTGTTGTTGTTGTACAAGCAGCAACAGCAGCAACAACAACATCAGCAAATGAAGATCAATAACACTGATACTCATTCACCAGCTATAACACACTTTCCATAAAAGTTATGGAATTATGCCTTGACATCGTGTTTCGAACACAGAGGCGATCTACAAAAGTGAGCGTCTGGATGAAATGGGTCCAAATCTTTCTGGAGAATCAAATCCTGGACCACAAAAGATTCGTCAAAACAAGCAAGCAAGAACAGGTGGGCCAATAAATAAATAAATAAATAAATAAATAAATAAATAAATAAATAAATAAATGAATGAATGAATGAATGAATGAATAAATAAATAAATAAATAAATAAATAAATAAATAAATAAATAAATAAATAAATAAATAAATAATAATTAATAATAATTAATAATAATAATAATAATAATAATAATAATAATAATAATAATAACAACAACAACAGCAGGAGCAACAATAACTGCAGTAGTAGCAGTACTAGTTGCTAGTCGTCAGCCTCACTCAGATCGCTGAACGATTGGTAACCAGTATATGATGGATTATCTCCATCTTCTGGAAAACGCGTCCTAATTCTATGCACCACACACGACGGTGGTACACGACGATTACCACGGCCCAATTTTCCATATTGCCATAAAATAAAATTCATGTAAACCTGATTTCTGACTTTACGTATTGCAAGACTTGGCCTATCATTGAACCGGGAGGCCCAGTTTATTATACTAACGATTTCCAAAACATCGTGTTGTAAGCATAGGTTCGAAAAAGTATCTGTTATTATAATACAAGGATTCTGCATGCAGCACAAAATCATACGCCTGTCATCCATGTTGACACATTTATCACAACTACAAAACCGATGATATGTTGTAGTACGAGTACCATGCTCAGTATTGCTTGCTAGGGCAATGGATACAGCGTGCGGGTTGTTCTGATCAGCAAGTATATGTAGAGCTTGCCGCAGCTCATCAGTTGTGCACTCGTCAATCTTGGCCTTGAAAAATTGAAGAAAAGTGAATTTTCTAAATGAAATCTATCATCACAGAGGTGCCATCGTAAATACAAAAGTATCACAATCGCACATACCCGATAAATGAAACGCCTGTCAAATCATTTACCAAGCTAGGATTCCATTTGCGCGGAGGCAGATGCGGGCGCGGAGGCGGACGCGGAGGCGGAGGCGGACGCGCCAAAATAGATTTCATTATATTTAATACGCGTGATTCCATATATGCGGACGCGGGCGCGGAACGGCACACCGACGCGGAGGCGGTTATCTCGATCGCTTCGTGTAGCGATCGGGAAACGCGTAGCGCACAGTCGCTAAGGAAAAAGAAATAACGGCAATAAACCGGGGTTTCCTGTTACTTTCAGTACGTACACCAGTGCCAATTCCGTAGACGCTTTAAAAATGAATTATTTTAAAATAAAGTCATTTCTTGTTACACCTCGCGAATATAAAGATAGACAATTAGTGACCAACGTATGACACGGTATCAGCAAGGCCACATGGCTAAAGAAGATAGAGTACGGCTCATAATTATGTTAAAACATTTCCGAAATATGAAGAGAAACGTGTATGGTAGTACACATATGAACACAATGTAAGAAAGTATGTTGAATATTTTGGACTCAACGTAAATCCTGAACCAGCAATGGCTTCCAATCAAATTAGGTCCAAAATATCCAACGTTACATTTGATTGTTCTAAATTATTTCTGAGCTGTACTGTATGAGTGGCGAACAAAATTCATATCGTATTTGAACAACAATGTTGTGTGCTTGTGTGAGCGTGCATGCGTTCGTGAGTGCGTGCGTGCGTTGTCCGACTGCGAGTGGGTACGTGTGCGCGTGCATGCGTGCTTTCAGATGGTGGTACACACCAGTCCTATGCATGTGTGTGGGCCTGTCTGTCCGTCTGTTTACCATTTTTTAATTACTCGTGTGTTAAACTCGATATCTAAAATTATTTTACCATGCAGATATTAATGGAATTATTCTGGTTGTTTAAAAATGTAATCATGTATGAAAGTAAAGATGATTGCAACATTAAGTGTCACGATCGTCTGGCTCCAAAAGCCGCGAAGCAAATCTCTGTCACGGAGCACCTTCAGATTGTAGTTTTATTAATAATAATCTAATGTGTATGATAACAATATTCTCTAAACATTATATGAGAGAAATATTGCTGCTATATTATTTAATATCACTAAAAATATCACTGGACTTCATAGACGAGGAAAATAACCCCATTAACGAACTTCTCCCAATAGCTGCAAGCAAACTACAAATTGAGAATCTCTTTATGAATGAATCCAAAACAGAATTCACCCACATATACCTATCTACAAAGCATGAAACTAAAGAAAATGCCGACCCTCTTCGTAGCGACGAACCATGGAGGAAAATTAAAATCCTTGTCTCACTGCTGTGCAGTACTGCTGGCATTGTTGCGCGCTGTGTCATGGGGAATATAGCTTTCCAGTCCTATTGGAAGTTATGGATGTGTAGATCAAAGATGGCCTTGATAAAGAGGCTACATTTATACAATGCAACCAGCGTATCCTTGATGCTGTATAACTGTAACGGCTGGGCATCTCCAAAGGCAGCTCTAGACAAACTCGATACCTGCCACCACAAACACCTATGCACCATCACTGGACACCGATGGCCAGACAGCATAATTTCCAACAATGCACTATGCAAGAAGTGTAATACGTCGCCGCTGTCGGTAAAAGTCGCCTAGCAAAGATGGTCCATGTTTGGCCGAGTGCTAAGGATGCCAGAAGATACACCAGCACGGAGAGCCTCGGAATTCGCCCTACTCGGATCCAGGAAATACAAAACAAGGAGAGGACGTCATTGCATAAATCTGCTAAGCCTGCTACGAGGTGACATCAAGAAAGCCGGACTCAGTACGCTCAAGTCAGGAATGGACCTGAGGAAGCTAAGAATTTCGGCTGAGGACAAGACACAGTGGGCAAAAGCGAAGACGGACGATTGCAGCTGTAAGATCTTTCTACTACTACAGCCGCGGAATACAGTAACCATACAATATCTGTGTCAAATGCATTTTAGTTAATGTTTACGACAATAAAAAATATTCTATTCTCTGTGTGTAACTTGAAGTGCCACAAGGGCCACGAAAATTAAGACAAACATGTTTTGGTGTGGGTGCCCTAGATGTGTGGGGGCACTGTGCAAATGCACTTGTACCAGGTTGTAAAAGCCACTGCGCTGATATCTGTTTCTGTTGTGCACCCACGACCAGTGACTCCGTAGTCTCTGGTTCTTTCGAATGTGTTTAATTTGTATCCTTCTAAAACAATTAGTAGCATCTCTTCGTTCTGAAGAAGAGACTGGCAGAGCCCGGGCACCGTGGTAGGCATGTTGGCCCTTTGGTGTCGCCAGTGAAATTAAGTAATAAAACGTGCTTTGTGACGCTTATATGGAATCACAACACGCGATTTACCGCCTATCGAAACGCACGCGCACGGAGTCTCCACGTCCGCATCCGCGTAAATGGAATCCTAGCTAGGCCCGCATTCCATGTACGCGTTTCTGCTCGCGTGTTCCTGCGCGCGTTTCGACGAGCGTGCATGTGCATTTCCAGATTTCCTATATGCACGCGGAATTCTCGCAATAACACTGAACACGCATGCGCACAAAATCAACACGGTTGCTGAAAATCAAGCGCGCTGAAATTTCTCTCTCTGATCGACTTTTATTTCAGCGCGCCTGTAGTCAGCGCGCGGAGATGCTTACATGGATATTACTATATATAAAATGTATTGAATCGATTTTATCGCGAGCGTTTCAGCGAGAAGAAACGCGTACATGGAATGCGGGCCTTACTCAGAGAGAGAGAGAACGATTTTATGCTCCCAGAGTAAACGAGCAAGTGCGAGCGCGCTATAGTCGCGACTGGGTGGCTTTGTAAGAATAGTCATTTTTATACAGACAAACAGGCCGACCGACCGACCAACCGACCGACCGACCTATACTAGTCACATTCGCTACTAAAAAGATGGGTGAGTGTATTGGTTACTCGAAAGAAAATGCCGAAATCAAGTTGTTTTCGGACAACATCTACATCAGTTCTGTATGGACATACAGTTAGTAAAACGTCACTCAGTTTTTACAATTTCTCTGAGAAAATACGACATGCCATTACTTTCAGGGAAATTTATGCAATGTAATTGCACTAAATTTACTATTTGGAATTTTTTTTTTTTATAATTTGTACACGATTGGGTAAGCTATAGTGATTATCGAATCGATCGCTGTCGTGTCGATTGACCCGATTTTGAATCGTCACAAACGGAGATGAGTACATGCCTCGGTAGATGACGATTCAAAATCGAGTCAATCATACGACAAGGGTCTATCTAGGTAGAGTGACTATAAACCATATATGACATACGTCCCAGGTTGGAAAACTGGGAATCGGGTTATCAGTATCATATCGAATACGGCAGACATAATGCTGACAGTTTATCTGAATCATAACCGATTCGTCTAAACAATGTCTCACTTATCCCAGCCCACCCATCCGTGTGTCTGTATGTCTGTATGTCTGTATGTCTGTATGTCTGTATGTCTGTATGTATGTATGTATGTATGTATGTATGTATGTATGTATGTCTGTATGTCTGTATGTCTGTATGTCTGTATGTAATATTGTAAACGCACCGGCTCAGAATTTTCAAAATTGAAAAAAATTGAAAATATTTTTGCTTATTTTATCACCTGAGATATGTATGTATGTATGTATGTATGTATGTATGTATGTATGTATGTATGTATGTATGTATGTATGTATGTATGTATGTATGTATGTATGTATGTATGTATGTATGTAATATTGTAAACGCACCGGCTCAGAATTTTCAAAATTGAAAAAAATTGAAAATATTTTTGCTTATTTTATCACCTGAGATTGTCAATTTTGTTTAATAGATGCCATATGGCCTGATTAGTATACAATGATAAATCATTGATTGATGTTTTGAACACTTATTTGAGTTTCGCTTTTACCAAGATGTCGCGTAGATTAGGATTTTTCTTAAATGCAATTACTGGACGCTTGTTGAATGGTTGTTTTAAATTGTCCTGTAATTTGTGATACTCATCCTTTAGGATTTTCGCAATTTCAACATTTTTCCGATTGTATGTGAGAGTAAATGGGATAATCTCACGTTGATCCGAAATCTATGTATGTATGTATGTATGTATGTATGTATGTATGTATGTATGTATGTATGTATGTATGTATGTATGTATGTATGTATGTATGTATGTATGTATGTATGTAATATTGTAAACGCACCGGCTCAGAATTTTCAAAATTGAAAAAAATTGAAAATATTTTTGCTTATTTTATCACCTGAGATTGTCAATTTTGTTTAATAGATGCCATATGGCCTGATTAGTATACAATGATAAATCATTGATTGATGTTTTGAACACTTATTTGAGTTTCGCCTTTACCAAGATGTCGCGTAGATTAGGATTTTTCTTAAATGCAATTACTGGACGCTTGTTGAATGGTTGTTTTAAATTGTCCTGTAATTTGTGATACTCATCCTTTAGGATTTTCGCAATTTCAACATTTTTTCGATTGTATGTGAGAGTAAATGGGATAATCTCACGTTGATCCGAGAGGCATGGGTCCGAATTTATGCCCCTTGGCCATTGTGTTTCGAGTTCTTTAATCCAAAACGATTCTCTTAGTGATCTTTGTTTATCAGTTTCCTCTGTTGTGTCTGAAAGAGGTAGCTGTTCGATGGGCATAATTTCAAAGTCACGGGTGACTAAATGATCAGGAAGATTAAAATGTTCAGCCACATGTGTGTCTTCCTCTAGTCTAATATCTGAAAGGTGTCTGGTTGCTCGGCATCTTAGTCGATTTTTTGTTTCGCCAACATACTGCTTTTGACACAATTTGCATGAAATTAAGTAAATGACATTTTCAGAATCGCAATCTAATTTCGACTGAATTTGAAATTTGCTTTTGTTTTGAAAGCTCGTGAATGTACTCTGGGAAGGAAGAAATTTATCCAATTTACACCTTTTCTTTTCACATTTCCGAGATTCTCCTTCACCAATAATCGGACGATTATGACAAATTTTGGTAGGCCGAGAATTTCTGGCATTATCTGGAATGATTTCCAAATTATGCAAAGTTTCAGACTTTATTTTGCGCAGGAACCGAGAAGAGTACCCTCTCGGTTTGAGGGCTTTGAATAAGGTCGAACATGATGATTCAAAGTTTTTCTTATCACTCGAATTTCTATGAAAACGGATTATTTGTGATTTTACAAGTCCCTTGAAAGTATGCGGAGGATGGAATGATTTCTTGTGTAGTAGTTGATGCGAGTCGGTTGGCTTAAAATAAACTTTGTAGTCTAAGTAACCAGTTGTTTCATACTTTATACCTTTGTATAAAGTTACATCTAGGAAATCTACGGACAGCTCATCGATTTGAGCTTTTAGTTTGATATTCGGATCATGATTATTCAGAATGGCCAGAAATTCGGTAAATGCTTCCTTACTATGTTGCCAGATCATGAAAATATCATCGAGGTACCTGCGGTAAATGAGCGGCTGATTTGGACAGTTTTCGAGTGCTTCCTTTTCCCACTCTGCCATGTAAAGGTTAGCGAAACCTGGGCTGAAACGCTTACCCATTGCGCAGCCACAAATTTGTTGAAAAATTTCACCAGCAAATTCAAAGTCATTGCCCTTCAGACTAAGCTCTAATAGAGCTATTACTTCTCTGTCGGGCCTGTTGGTGTCAGGATAGTCGGCAAATGCTCTACGAATTGAATTTAGACCCTTTTCGATGTCAATGTTTGTGTACATAGCATCGACGTCCATTGTAATTAAGAATGAATTTGGAGGGACCGAGATCTTAGAGACCTGGGCTAGGAAGTCTTCAGTGTTTTTCAGATAGCTAAAATGTCTATTTGCAATTGGCTGAAGATGGTAGTCGATAAATTCACTAATCCTATATGATTCCGAACCACAATCTGAAATGATGGGTCGCCCTGGTGGTGTCATAGGGTCGGTCCACAAGTCAACAGACTTATGGATTTTAGGAAGAAGATAAAATGTACGTGGTTTCGAATCATCTTTTGCGCACAGGTATTTATATTGCTTTTCAGTTATCTTCTTGTTATCAACCATTTTTTGGAGAATTTTGTTGAATTTGCTACAGTTATTTTGCCAAAGTGGTTCATTTAGTTTTTGGTAATGCTTCGGATTACTAAGCTGTCTATGCGCTTCTTTGATGTAGTGGTCTTTATCCATTATTACAGTAGCCGATCCTTTATCCGCAGGTTTGATGACAATTTCACTTTTTCTAGATAAACCTAATAGGGCCTGGCGTTGCTCATAAGATAAATTTTGCTGATCGTTTGGAAATGTAGTATTTTCAATACGTTCAGAGTAAAGTTTTATACTTTCACCGATTGCTGGGTCAACACATTTTAAGTTTGGAGCCCAGCCAGATTTTTCAATGAATAGTGGAATATTACTATTGGAGTTTTGAAAAAAATCAGCTAATTTCACACGGTGACCAAATTCAGCAGTTTCAGTAAAGCCATTATCTAAATCTGCATCCAAACCTGTTTTATGTTTTGGTGTTGGGACAAAAGTCAAGCCAAAATTAAGCAGTGACTGTTCTGCTTCGCCTAATGCGGAGCCGGTTAAGTTTACAATATTACTACCCAGTCCCATTTCTGGGTGGTTGGTACCTTGACCCGAGTTTAGTTTAAATTAAGGGCCACAAGCCAGTTATTATACATGTCATTTGCTGTCCTCTCAGTCCAATGAATATTGTCATGACCCACTTCGAATTCTGTCGAAGCAAGACTGGGTATGACAATAACCCTGGACTCAGGGGATTTGGCCTTGCTTGACGCGGCAGTCCGATTAATTGCATCGAGTGCCTGCTTTTGCTGAGGTGTCGAGGTTGCGGAGAAATTTAGTTCAGTGAAGTAGATCCTAGACTTGGGAAATTTCTTTCGTACCATACTGAATAATAACCTAAGTCGATACTCGGAGGCTGAGATCAGATTATTCCTATCATTTATACCTATGGTGAGGACTACTTTCTCAGGTTGCAATTTCCCTGTGTATTTATTAATGATCGTTCTGAGATCATTAATCGATGCTCCAGGGAAACAGGCAACCTGAGTATCTGGATGGGGATCCACATTAATCCGACTCAAGTTTGAATCTCCGACGATCAAGATCTTTTTGTCGAGGGTCGGAAGTTGCAAATTTGGTTTGTTGGTGGCCTCATTCCTGAATTTCCAGAACTTATTCTGTTCCAAGGGTGTGGGCTTCTTTGGTCTGGCGCATGGAGATGGTGTGAATCGTGGTTGAGGGACCTTTTGTGCAGCTCGGGTCCTTGGACCCGGCTGTTTACTAGCACCTTTGGCATTTGACACCCTCTGCGGAAGAGGAGGAAAATCCTCAGGAGAGAATGGTGGCGCTGGTGGAGGTGAATCTGGTAGAGGGATCATAGAGGGGTCCACTGGAATGTAAATACTGTGGTCACTGGATGTGCCAGGAAGAGAGCTAATGGGAGACGGTTGTTTATCTGGACGTTTTAGTGGTGGTGAGGCCTCTGCAGGTGAATGTAGCCGCTTTTTGGGATGAGCGGATTGTACTAAATTTTCATTTTGTACTGGTTTGCTAACAGGGGTGACATTTGGTGGTTGAGTAACAGGCTTATAATTCGGATCAAGTGGTCTAATAAAATCATAAAATGCTGAGATGGCGTTGTGATCCAATTTTCTGTGATAATTCTTTTTGGCCCAATGGATTGCAGTGGACTTAGCCCGACCAAGGTCTAAATAAGGAAGAGTTTGGGCTGAGAGTAGCTCAGAACGGAGGACTCCTAGTTTACAGTTATAGTGGCGAACCCATGTTTTAATCATTGTTTTCGCCCATTCAAAGTTGACATTACGAATGTCGAAGTGGACCTCAGCATCTGGCATGGCCGGTTTGCAGAAGTCTGTCAAACTCTTGACCTTTCGACCGAGGCCATTTGGCACGGTGTCGCTGTCTAGATGCGTGTTCAGCACACCCAGGTGGTGAAAACATTGGATTACCATGTAGTATACTTTAACCAGGCGTGCGTGAGCAGATGATGGGTGGTGTGATTCAGCGTCATCACCAGCCCTTCGCCTACCCCCGCGTTGTCTAGCCATGGAATCACAGTCAATCAATCAATCTAAATCTTAATTAATCTTAATTAATCTCAATTAATCTCAATTAATCTCAATTAATCTCAATTAATCTCAATTAATCTCAATTAATCTCAATTAATCTCAATTAATCTCAATTAATCTCAATCAATCTCAATTAATCTCAATCAATCTCAATTAATCTTAATCAATCTCAATCAATCTTAATTAATCTTAATCAATCTTAATTAACCAGGCAATCAATCAAGTTGGCAAATCGGCAAACAACCCGTCCACCACCTTATCAATCCAAACAATCAATCACGCAACCAATCAGTTCAGACAATCAATTCAAGCAACCAATCAATCATGCAACCAATCAATACAAGCAACCAATCACGCTACCAATCAGATTAGACAACAAATCATGCAACCAATCAAATCAAACAATCAATCACGCAATCAATCAATTCAAACAACCAATCAATTCAATCAACAAATCATGTAACCAATCAAGCAACAGGTTACGCAAGCAATCAAATCAAGCAAGCAATCAAATGAAACAACCAATCAAATAAAACAACCAATCAAATCAAGCAACTAGTCAAATCAAGCAACAGCTCTAACCCCCAATCAAGCAATCAATCAGATCAAGCAACTAATTCGATCAAGCAACCAATCAATTCAAGCAACAAATTACGTAACCAATCAAACAAACACTCAAATCAAGCAAGCAATCAAATTAAACAACCAATCAAATCAAGCAACTAGTCAAATCAAGCAACTAGTCAAATCAAGAACAACTCAAGCCCCCAACCAAGCAATCAATCAGATCGAGCAACTAATCAGATCAAGCAACCAATCAATTCAAGCCACCAATCAAGCAACCAATCAACTCAAGCAACAAATCACGCAGATCAAATCACGCAACCAATCAGGTCAAATAATAAGTCCTGCAAGCAATCAAGTCAAACAAACAATCAAATCAAGCAACCAGTCAAATCCAGTAGGGCTCAAACAACCAACCAACCAATCAATCGATCAAACTCTAATGCAGCCAGACAGTCAATCAGTACAAAAATGCTACCAGGCGCACACTCTACAGGTGGGAGGTTTGTCAGCTAGTCTGTCTGTCTATATATATATATTTCTAATGCAAGAGGGCTTAATTTACAAGGCTGAAATAAGAGAAATGTGGTTAGTAGTAATGATTAGTGGTGACATGAAAATATTTAATATTTAAGGACAGGCAATACAGAAATAACAATATAAATATTATAACTTACTCACAGCAATACAGGAATACAGTACTATCCAGGAATACACAGAGATACACAGAAATACACAGGAATACACAGTAATGAAATTTTTCACATCGTCAGAGGGCTGGACGCGTTTCGTGTTTACACACTTCTTCAGCAGCCTATTAGACAAATCTACCAGTCCAACAGTTTGCCCTACTATTTATTGGGCAAGTGAATGTCTTTGAGACTTAATCCTTTTCTTTAAAGTTACTAAGTTGTTTGCTTTGAGGTACACGCCACTAAAAAGGTGTTATAATTCATTGTACTAATGTATTGTTGACTAATTGAGCTCTGGATAAATGAGTTGGTTTCAATTTGGAAAGGTGTTAAAGATTAAGCTACTTTCAATGGCTTAGCGGCGGACTGCTCACTGGTTCAAAGCCAACTAGTAATCTGACTTTGATGTGAACCGTGAGATCATTTGAAAGGCGCTTAAGTGACCTTTTCAAAGTATAATAAATAATTTGGAATGCAAAGGACACATTTCAAAGAAATACGTGACTGATGGCCTTGTTTGAAAATCTTTGATCTGAATGAGTAATTTTGATTAAAACTTTTGCTTTGTAATATAGTTACTCAAATGTCAGCAGTTTCCATAGGTATTGATTTCAAAGATTATCATTGTGTTGAGAAATAAAGTCATTTTCTGTGTGTAATTTTCTCTCTAAAACAGATTAATGAATAAACAAATGATTGAATGATACAAGGATAGAAGGAAAGAAGGATGGACAGACCGAACCGATCACCCAGCCAATCAATTACCCAACCGACCAACCAACTAACCACCAAACTAACCAACCAACCACCCAATCATCCACTCACACAACCAACCAACCACCCTCCCAGCCAACCTACCACCCAGCCAACCAACCAACCACCCAGTCAACCAACCAACCACCCAAACCCACAACCAACCACCCAACCAACCACCCAACCAACCACCCAACCAACCAACCAAACACCCACCCAGACACATAATCAACCACCCAACCACTCAACCACTCAAATAAGCAACCAACCATAAAATTAACCACCCAATCAACCACCCAATCAACCAAGCAACCATGATGGATGAATGGAAGGACAGATGGAAGCGAGGGTAGGGGGGAGGAAAGATGGAAGGAATGAGGGCTTGAAGGAAGAATGGGATGATGGGAGGAAGGAAAGATGAAAGAGATGAAGGCTGGAAGGAAGGAAGGAAAAATGGATGGCTGGAAGGAATAAATGAAGGGATGGAGAGAGGGAGGATGCAGCAGGGAGGAAGGAGCGAGGGAGGAAGGAGGGAGGGAGGGAGGGAGGGAGGGAGGGAGGAAGGAAGGAAGGAAGGGAGGAAGGAGGGAGGGAGGGAGAAGGAGGGAGGGAGGGATGGAGGAAGGAAGGAGGGGGGAGGATGGAGGAAAGGAGGCAGGAAAGGATGGATGAAAGGGAGGAAGAAAGAATGGACGAACGAACGAATGAATGAATGAATGAACGAACGAACGAATGGATGGACTGATGGATGGACGGTCGGACAGACGGACGAACGAACGAGCGAATGAACAGATGCCAGTGGATGGAAAGCAGGAAGCAAGGCTAGAAAGAATGAAGAAATGAGGTAATAAATGAACGAATGAAGGAACGAAATGACGGGTAGATGGAAGGATAGAGGGAGGAAGGATGGAATGAATGGCAGTTTTCTGGACTAAACAATCATGCAATTCAAAAGGTTAAAACAGATTAATGAATAAACAAATGATTGAATGATACAAGGATAGAAGGAAAGAAGGATGGACAGACCGAACCGATCACCCAGCCAATCAATTACCCAACCGACCACCCAACTAACCACCAAACTAACCAACCGCCCAACCAACCACCCAATCATCCACCCACACAACCAACCAACCACCCTCCTAGCCAACCTACCACCCAGCCAACCAACCAACCACCCAGAACATCGTCGTGTCGT
>CM067369.1:33444217-33527188 GCA_034401795.1 Chaetoderma sp. LZ-2023a
TTGAGTAACAGGCTTATAATTCGGATCCAAGTGGTCTAATAAAATCATAAAATGCTGAGATGGCGTTGTGATCCAATTTTCTGTGATAATTCTTTTTGGCCCAATGGATTGCAGTGGACTTAGCCCGACCAAGGTCTAAATAAGGAAGAGTTTGGGCTGAGAGTAGCTCAGAACGGAGGACTCCTAGTTTACAGTTATAGTGGCGAACCCATGTTTTAATCATTGTTTTCGCCCATTCAAAGTTGACATTACGAATGTCGAAGTGGACCTCAGCATCTGGCATGGCCGGTTTGCAGAAGTCTGTCAAACTCTTGACCTTTCGACCGAGGCCATTTGGCACGGTGTCGCTGTCTAGATGCGTGTTCAGCACACCCAGGTGGTGAAAACATTGGATTACCATGTAGTATACTTTAACACAGGCGTGCGTGAGCAGATGATGGGTGGTGTGATTCAGCGTCATCACCAGCCCTTCGCCTACCCCCGCGTTGTCTAGCCATGGAATCACAGTCAATCAATCAATCTAAATCTTAATTAATCTTAATTAATCTCAATTAATCTCAATTAATCTCAATTAATCTCAATTAATCTCAATTAATCTCAATTAATCTCAATTAATCTCAATTAATCTCAATTAATCTCAATCAATCTCAATTAATCTCAATCAATCTCAATTAATCTTAATCAATCTCAATCAATCTTAATTAATCTTAATCAATCTTAATTAACCAGGCAATCAATCAAGTTGGCAAATCGGCAAACAACCCGTCCACCACCTTATCAATCCAAACAATCAATCACGCAACCAATCAGTTCAGACAATCAATTCAAGCAACCAATCAATCATGCAACCAATCAATACAAGCAACCAATCACGCTACCAATCAGATTAGACAACAAATCATGCAACCAATCAAATCAAACAATCAATCACGCAATCAATCAATTCAAACAACCAATCAATTCAATCAACAAATCATGTAACCAATCAAGCAACAGGTTACGCAAGCAATCAAATCAAGCAAGCAATCAAATGAAACAACCAATCAAATAAAACAACCAATCAAATCAAGCAACTAGTCAAATCAAGCAACAGCTCTAACCCCCAATCAAGCAATCAATCAGATCAAGCAACTAATTCGATCAAGCAACCAATCAATTCAAGCAACAAATTACGTAACCAATCAAACAAACACTCAAATCAAGCAAGCAATCAAATTAAACAACCAATCAAATCAAGCAACTAGTCAAATCAAGCAACTAGTCAAATCAAGAACAACTCAAGCCCCCAACCAAGCAATCAATCAGATCGAGCAACTAATCAGATCAAGCAACCAATCAATTCAAGCCACCAATCAAGCAACCAATCAACTCAAGCAACAAATCACGCAGATCAAATCACGCAACCAATCAGGTCAAATAATAAGTCCTGCAAGCAATCAAGTCAAACAAACAATCAAATCAAGCAACCAGTCAAATCCAGTAGGGCTCAAACAACCAACCAACCAATCAATCGATCAAACTCTAATGCAGCCAGACAGTCAATCAGTACAAAAATGCTACCAGGCGCACACTCTACAGGTGGGAGGTTTGTCAGCTAGTCTGTCTGTCTATATATATATATTTCTAATGCAAGAGGGCTTAATTTACAAGGCTGAAATAAGAGAAATGTGGTTAGTAGTAATGATTAGTGGTGACATGAAAATATTTAATATTTAAGGACAGGCAATACAGAAATAACAATATAAATATTATAACTTACTCACAGCAATACAGGAATACAGTACTATCCAGGAATACACAGAGATACACAGAAATACACAGGAATACACAGTAATGAAATTTTTCACATCGTCAGAGGGCTGGACGCGTTTCGTGTTTACACACTTCTTCAGCAGCCTATTAGACAAATCTACCAGTCCAACAGTTTGCCCTACTATTTATTGGGCAAGTGAATGTCTTTGAGACTTAATCCTTTTCTTTAAAGTTACTAAGTTGTTTGCTTTGAGGTACACGCCACTAAAAAGGTGTTATAATTCATTGTACTAATGTATTGTTGACTAATTGAGCTCTGGATAAATGAGTTGGTTTCAATTTGGAAAGGTGTTAAAGATTAAGCTACTTTCAATGGCTTAGCGGCGGACTGCTCACTGGTTCAAAGCCAACTAGTAATCTGACTTTGATGTGAACCGTGAGATCATTTGAAAGGCGCTTAAGTGACCTTTTCAAAGTATAATAAATAATTTGGAATGCAAAGGACACATTTCAAAGAAATACGTGACTGATGGCCTTGTTTGAAAATCTTTGATCTGAATGAGTAATTTTGATTAAAACTTTTGCTTTGTAATATAGTTACTCAAATGTCAGCAGTTTCCATAGGTATTGATTTCAAAGATTATCATTGTGTTGAGAAATAAAGTCATTTTCTGTGTGTAATTTTCTCTCTAAAACAGATTAATGAATAAACAAATGATTGAATGATACAAGGATAGAAGGAAAGAAGGATGGACAGACCGAACCGATCACCCAGCCAATCAATTACCCAACCGACCAACCAACTAACCACCAAACTAACCAACCAACCACCCAATCATCCACTCACACAACCAACCAACCACCCTCCCAGCCAACCTACCACCCAGCCAACCAACCAACCACCCAGTCAACCAACCAACCACCCAAACCCACAACCAACCACCCAACCAACCACCCAACCAACCACCCAACCAACCAACCAAACACCCACCCAGACACATAATCAACCACCCAACCACTCAACCACTCAAATAAGCAACCAACCATAAAATTAACCACCCAATCAACCACCCAATCAACCAAGCAACCATGATGGATGAATGGAAGGACAGATGGAAGCGAGGGTAGGGGGGAGGAAAGATGGAAGGAATGAGGGCTTGAAGGAAGAATGGGATGATGGGAGGAAGGAAAGATGAAAGAGATGAAGGCTGGAAGGAAGGAAGGAAAAATGGATGGCTGGAAGGAATAAATGAAGGGATGGAGAGAGGGAGGATGCAGCAGGGAGGAAGGAGCGAGGGAGGAAGGAGGGAGGGAGGGAGGGAGGGAGGGAGGGAGGAAGGAAGGAAGGAAGGGAGGAAGGAGGGAGGGAGGGAGAAGGAGGGAGGGAGGGATGGAGGAAGGAAGGAGGGGGGGAGGATGGAGGAAAGGAGGCAGGAAAGGATGGATGAAAGGGAGGAAGAAAGAATGGACGAACGAACGAATGAATGAATGAATGAACGAACGAACGAATGGATGGACTGATGGATGGACGGTCGGACAGACGGACGAACGAACGAGCGAATGAACAGATGCCAGTGGATGGAAAGCAGGAAGCAAGGCTAGAAAGAATGAAGAAATGAGGTAATAAATGAACGAATGAAGGAACGAAATGACGGGTAGATGGAAGGATAGAGGGAGGAAGGATGGAATGAATGGCAGTTTTCTGGACTAAACAATCATGCAATTCAAAAGGTTAAAACAGATTAATGAATAAACAAATGATTGAATGATACAAGGATAGAAGGAAAGAAGGATGGACAGACCGAACCGATCACCCAGCCAATCAATTACCCAACCGACCACCCAACTAACCACCAAACTAACCAACCGCCCAACCAACCACCCAATCATCCACCCACACAACCAACCAACCACCCTCCTAGCCAACCTACCACCCAGCCAACCAACCAACCACCCAGTCAACCAAGCAACCATGATGGATGAATGGAAGGACAGATGGAAGCGAGGGTAGGGGGAAGGAAAGATGGAAGGAATGAGGGCTTGAAGGAAGAATGGGATGATGGGAGGAAGGAAAGATGAAAGAGATGAAGGCTGGAAGGAAGGAAGGAAAAATGGATGGCTGGAAGGAATAAATGAAGGGATGGAGAGAGGGAGGATGCAGCAGGGAGGAAGGAGCGAGGGAGGAAGGAGGGAGGGAGGGAGGGAGGGAGGAAGGAAGGGAGGAAGGAGGGAGGGAGAAGGAGGGAGGGAGGGATGGAGGAAGGATGGGGGAGGATGGAGGAAAGGAGGCAGGAAAGGATGGAGGAAAGGGAGGAAGAAAGAATGGACGAACGAACGAATGAATGAATGAACGAACGAACGAACGAATGGATGGACTGATGGATGGACGGTCGGACAGACGGACGAACGAACGAGCGAATGAACAGATGCCAGTGGATGGAAAGCAGGAAGCAAGGCTAGAAAGAATGAAGAAATGAGGTAATAAATGAACGAATGAAGGAACGAAATGACGGGTAGATGGAAGGATAGAGGGAGGAAGGATGGAATGAATGGCAGTTTTCTGGACTAAACAATCATGCAATTCAAAAGGTAATAATCGGTTCAATTTAACCATTTATGTGGAGAAGATGAGATTTCTATACACCTTTTATTAGGTGGATCTAATGAAGGACTGATAGATTGCCTGACGATGTAGACGAATATTATATACAAGTTATGGATTTATAAAGTAATAAAATAACGGAACTGGCACTGGCATGTATGTATGTAATATTGTAAACGCACCGGCTCAGAATTTTCAAAATTGAAAAAAATTGAAAATATTTTTGCTTATTTTATCACCTGAGATTGTCAATTTTGTTTAATAGATGCCATATGGCCTGATTAGTATACAATGATAAATCATTGATTGATGTTTTGAACACTTATTTGAGTTTCGCCTTTACCAAGATGTCGCGTAGATTAGGATTTTTCTTAAATGCAATTACTGGACGCTTGTTGAATGGTTGTTTTAAATTGTCCTGTAATTTGTGATACTCATCCTTTAGGATTTTCGCAATTTCAACATTTTTTCGATTGTATGTGAGAGTAAATGGGATAATCTCACGTTGATCCGAGAGGCATGGGTCCGAATTTATGCCCCTTGGCCATTGTGTTTCGAGTTCTTTAATCCAAAACGATTCTCTTAGTGATCTTTGTTTATCAGTTTCCTCTGTTGTGTCTGAAAGAGGTAGCTGTTCGATGGGCATAATTTCAAAGTCACGGGTGACTAAATGATCAGGAAGATTAAAATGTTCAGCCACATGTGTGTCTTCCTCTAGTCTAATATCTGAAAGGTGTCTGGTTGCTCGGCATCTTAGTCGATTTTTTGTTTCGCCAACATACTGCTTTTGACACAATTTGCATGAAATTAAGTAAATGACATTTTCAGAATCGCAATCTAATTTCGACTGAATTTGAAATTTGCTTTTGTTTTGAAAGCTCGTGAATGTACTCTGGGAAGGAAGAAATTTATCCAATTTACACCTTTTCTTTTCACATTTCCGAGATTCTCCTTCACCAATAATCGGACGATTATGACAAATTTTGGTAGGCCGAGAATTTCTGGCATTATCTGGAATGATTTCCAAATTATGCAAAGTTTCAGACTTTATTTTGCGCAGGAACCGAGAAGAGTACCCTCTCGGTTTGAGGGCTTTGAATAAGGTCGAACATGATGATTCAAAGTTTTTCTTATCACTCGAATTTCTATGAAAACGGATTATTTGTGATTTTACAAGTCCCTTGAAAGTATGCGGAGGATGGAATGATTTCTTGTGTAGTAGTTGATGCGAGTCGGTTGGCTTAAAATAAACTTTGTAGTCTAAGTAACCAGTTGTTTCATACTTTATACCTTTGTATAAAGTTACATCTAGGAAATCTACGGACAGTATGTATGTATGTATGTATGTATGTATGTATGTATGTATGTATGTATGTATGTATGTATGTATGTCTGTCTGTCTGTCTGTCTGTCTGTCTGTCTGTCTGTCTGTCTGTCTGTCTGTCTGTCTGTCTGTCTGTCTGTCTGTCTGTCTGTCTGTCTGTCTGTCTGTCTGTCTGTCTGTCTGTCTGTCTGTCTGTCTGTCTGTCTGTCTGTCTGTCTGTCTGTCTGTCTGTCTGTCTGTCTGTCTGTCTGTCTGTCTGTCTGTCTGTCTGTCTGTCTGTCTGTCTGTCTGTCTGTCTGTCTGTCTGTCTGTCTGTCTGTATGTATGTCTGTCTGTCTGTCTGTCTGTCTGTCTGTCTGTCTGTCTGTCTGTCTGTCTGTCTGTCTGTCTGTCTGTCTGTCTGTCTGTCTGTCTGTCTGTCTGTCTGTCTGTCTGTCTGTCTGTCTGTCTGTCTGTCTGTCTGTCTGTCTGTCTGTCTGTCTGTCTGTCTGTCTTTACATTGAAAAAAACGCATTGGCACAGGAATTTAATTACAAATTTCTTTGCCTAAATTTGTCCTATCGAGACCAAGTTTAGATTTACTTAGAGTGGTCCCCCCTTGAGATTAGTTGGGGTAAAGTGAACTTATCAGTAGGTCGCTTTAACAGGTAAAGGCTGGGATTGATCCTACATTATAGAGAAATCACACACATGAATGCACACACATACACATACGCACGTACATACGCACACACGCACGCACGTACATACGCACGTACATACGCACACACACACGCACACATCTGAACGAATGCATGCAATAATACATGCACACAGTAATACATGCACGAATGCACGCAATAATGTGCAGTAGTCTGTCTGTCTGTCTGTCTGTCTGTCTGTCTGTCTGTCTGTCTGTCTGTCTGTCTGTCTGTCTGTCTGTCTGTCTGTCTGTCTGTCTGTCTGTCTGTCTGTCTGTCTGTCTGTCTGTCTGTCTGTCTGTCTGTCTGTCTGTCTGTCTGTCTGTCTGTCTGTCTGTCTGTCTGTCTGTCTGTCTGTCTGTCTGTCTGTCTGTCTGTCTGTCTTTACATTGAAAAAAACGCATTGGCACAGGAATTTAATTAAAAATTTCTTTGCCTAAATTTGTCCTATCGAGACCAAGTTTAGATTTACTTAGAGTGGTCCCCCCTTGAGATTAGTTGGGGTAAAGTGAATTAATCAGTAGGTCGCTTTAACAGTAAAGGCTGGGATTGATCCTACATTATAGAGAAATCACACACACGAATGCACACACATACACACACGCGCGCACATACGCACGCACGCACCTGAACGAATGCACGAATGCATGCAATAATACATGCACACAGTAATACATGCACGAATGCACGCAATAATGCATGCATGAACACATGCACGAACGGACGCACGAATGCATGCACGCACACACCCAGGCACTAATGTACTCACGAATTAATGCACCCACACCCACATACACACGCACACATAAACCCACGCAAGTATAGATGCACACACGTACGGATGTACGAGCACACACCCATACACACATACGAACAAACGCCCGAACGCACGAACGAACGCCCGCACGCACGCACGAACGAACGAACGAACGAACGCACGAACGCACGAACGCACGAACGCACGAACGCACGAACTCACGCACGCACGCACGCACACACGCACTTTTGCAGACACAAAATTAAAAGATGTCCTACGGATATGATTTCATGTTGCCCCACCATTGATTTTGGTTGGGATTAGATTTATTTAAGAATAGGTAGGGAGGGATGAAACCTTGTCATTGTTATCAGGAACTATAAGGTCTAACTTTGATCTTACTAGCAAATCTTTCAGGTTTGGATTTCTATTGTAAGCTATTACTGGTCGTGCTTTGATCGGTTCCTTTAATTTAGATTGCAACTGTGAATATTCGTCTTTCATGGTTTTCGCTAATTCAACATTACGTCTATTGTATATGAGTTGAAATGGGATAATTTTGTTCTTTTGTGATATTCCCGAATCTACATTTATTCCAAATGGTGCTTTTGTTTGGAGTGTTCTAATCCAATGGCCCTCTCGGATTTTGCGAAACGAACTCGTTTCTTCCTCACTATCGAAGGTCGGAATCTGTTCTATTGGCATGATTTCAAAATGATGTTCAACTGAATGATCCGGAAGTTGGAAATGTTGAGCAATTGGCGTATCTGCTGAGGTGTTAATATCAGAAACGTGGCGTCTAGCACGCACTCTAAATGCATTTTTTGTTTCACCAACATACTGTTTCTGGCAAAGGGCACAATTGATCAAATAGACTACATTCTCAGAATCACAATGCATATTAGTTCGGATATGATATTCATTTTTAGTTTGAAAGCTCAGGAATGTTTGTTGGTTTACAATATAGTTGTTTACTTTGCATCTATATTTGTCGCATTTAGAAACTGATCCATCGCACATGATTGGTTTATTGTGTTTAATTTGGACAGGTTCAAACTCGGGTCCGCTATGAGGTTTTAGATTTTCAAGCTCATTGATGGTGTCTGCTTTAATTTTTCGAAGAAAACGGGCTGAATAGCCTCGTGCTTTCAAAGCATCAAACAGAGTAGAGCATGCACTATTCAGATTTTGCCTGTTGCTAGAGTTTCGAAAAAATCTTATGATTTGCGATTTGATCAAACCTTTAAATGTGTGTGGAGGATGAAATGATTTTTTGTGAAGCAGCTGATGTGAGTCTGTTGGCTTAAAGAATACTTTATATTCTAATTTTCCAGAGGAATCAAATTGAGGACCCTTATAGATCGTGACACTAATAGTAGCTTTTAGCTTGATATTTGAATCTTGGTTATTTAAAATGCGAAAAAATTCCCAAAAGTCTTCTTCTGAATGTTGCCAAACTATGAAGATGTCATCTAGATATCTGAGGTAAAGAAGAGGCTTTTTGGTTGATTTGTTCAGCGCCTCCTCTTCCCACTCCGCAACATAAATCGTGGCAAAATTTGGGCTGAATCGTTTACCCATTGCGCATCCACAGATTTGAAGGTAATTTTCTCCATTAAATTGGAAATCGTTTCCTTTAAGACTTAGCTCTAATAATTTTAGAATTTCCGTGTCTGGTCGATCTGGATCAGGAAATTTGACAAAAGAATTCTTAATAGCATTGACTCCAGCATCAATATCTATATTGGTATACATAGCATCTATGTCTAATGTGACTAAATATGCATCTTTCGGAACTGACAATTCGGATAACTTTGAAAGAAAGTGTTCTGTGTTCTTGAGAAAGCTCTTGTGTCTATTAGCAATGGGCTTTAAATAGTAATCAATATATTCTGAAATGCCATAAGACTCACTGCCACAGTCTGAAATGATGGGTCGTCCAGGTGGTGTCAATGGATCTAACCAGGTGCTGATAGGTTTATGGATTTTAGGCAAGATATAAAATGTCCGATTTTGTGGATTATTCTCACCTAGCAGATACTTTAGCTGTTTCTTATCGATGTACTTATCTGTATGCAATGAATTAAGTATTTCAATGAAATTTTGTCGGTTCTGAGGCCAAATTAAATTATCAAGTTTTCTGTAATGCCTGGTGTTAGTTAACTGCATTTCGGCCTCGCGGATGTAGTTTTCTCTAGACATAATCACAGTTGCTGAACCTTTATCGGCTGGTTTTATAACAATATTCTGATTTCTACGTAATTTGTTGATAGCCTGTCGCTCGAGAAATGAAAGGTTTTGCTTATTGTTTGTAACTGGCAATGATCTGGCTATACCAGCAACCGTTTTTATGGTTGCTTTAATATTGTCATCAACTAGCCTATCTGGAGGGTCCCAACCGGATTTTCCAGTGAATGGTTTTGACTCTCCATTTAAATTTCGAAAATGATGGGCTATTTTTACTGAATGACCAAAATTGGCTACTTCAATAAGACCTGTGTCTAAAAGCAAATCTAATCCTGTTTTTGGTTTTGGAGTTGGTACAAAAGTAAGACCACGATCGAGAATTGATTTTTCAGATGGTGAGAGATCATAGTTAGCTGCTAAATTGACAAGGTTTGTTCCTAATTCTATGTTAGGGGAGCTATTGCCTTGACCCACATTTAGTTTAAACTAAGTACCGTCAACCAATGGTTATAAATACAATTAGCTGTTTCTTTCGTCCAATGGATTCTATCCTTCTCAACATGAAAATTGGCATCAGAAATTTTGGGGATGACCTTATCAACGTGGCAGTTGGACCTTGCTGATTCGTTGATACGCTTGAGACAGTACCTTTGCCTGTCTGACAAGCTATCAGAGAAGTTAATCTCAGCAAAGTGCAACTCCGCATTAGTGAAGCTATTCTTAAATTCACGAGCCATGAACCGTAAATGGCTTGAGGCTTTGGTTGGATGCTCATTTTTGGAGTTGATGCCAATATTTAAGATGATCTTCTCCGGGCTAGGGCCATCCTGGTGTCGCATAGCCATTGTTCTGAAATGTGATAATGTGGCACCAGGATAGCACTCAACCTGGATGTCAGGATGGACATCTAAATCAATTCGGGCTAGATTAGAGGACCCTATCATCAGAATCTTTTTGGTGATTCTGGGGATCCTCCACAGGCCCTTGCTATGCGATTGATGACGGTACTTAGCAAACTTCCTGTCAGACAGGCTACTATTATTCTCCATAGGAGGGAGAGGAGGCGGAGACAGAGGAAGAGGAGCAGAAGAAGGTGCGTGAGGAGAAGAGAGATGAAGCGTAGGAGGAAGAGGAGGAGGAGGGATGGAGAGAGGAGATGCAAGAGGAGAAGATTGAGTATGAGGAGCAAGAGGCGGGATTGAGAGAGGAGATGCATAAAGAGAAGAAGTTTGAGGAGGAAGAGGAGGAGGCGGGATTGAGAGAGGAGAAGGAGGAAGAGAAGAAGTTTGAAGAGGAGGAGGAGGAGGAGGAGGCGGGATTGAGAGAGGAGAAGGAGGAAGAGGAGAAGATCGAGTCAGAAGGTGGCGAGGAGAAGATAGTGGAAGAGATGAGGAAGAGTTGCTATGTGGTAGATTGGGGGAACAGTGAGTAACAACCCGACAACGGCGCACAGGAGGAGAATTTGTCTTTGGGAGAGCCGGCCATGACTCTGTTACATCATCAACACCAGGTGCTGGTGTTGGTGATGTATACAGATTCGTCCGCTTGGAAGTGGTAGGCGAGGGTGTGAAGGTGGTTGGTGACCGTTGTCGTTTGTTAGTCACTGTTGAATGTGAACCTGAACCTGTACTTGGTGTGGCCGCCGGTGTTGGTACTGACATCACTCTATTTTGTTCATCACTAGCTATTTCTGCCAAAAATTTCCAAAAATTTGTGATTGTCATTGTGGCCAATTTATTTCCAAAATTTTGCCTACCCCATTTCAATGCTATGCCTTTGGCTCTGTGTAGATCAAGAATTACATTAGATTCGGCCACTTTTACCTCTGCCTTTAATTTGTCCAATTTGCTTCGATAATGGTTGATTAAATTTTCTAAGCAGCTATGAGCCCAAATTTGGTTTATCATGCCGGTCGATTTCAAAAATTCGTCATCTCGTAAGGCATGGCAGAAAAACGAGTTCATCTCCTCCATTTTCATGCTTGAGAGATTTTGGGAGAGAGTCTGATGCCAAATGCTCTCGTAAAAGACCATAGTGATGCAAGCATTGCAACACATGGAAGTACATCTTAACCAGTCTCTGAAAGGCCTGAACAGACTGGTTAGGAGCACTTTAGGTTGATGAAAGGTTGGACGCTGGGTTGCCAGATTTGCGTCCTTTACCCACTGGGCCGTTGAAATTCTTGGCCATTTTTAGAACGTAATCAAATTTCTATAGATTTATGTCAAATTTAGTCAGAAAGATTCAAAAAAGTTAACTACCAAATATTAACTAGAGCGATATGTGTTGAAACAATTTAGAAACTGAAAAAAAAGAACAATTAATACAAGATTATTATATATATATAAAATTAAAGCTTACACTGTCAGTTGCTGGAGCGCTTTCGACGTAATGGTCTTCGTCATGCTGCGAAAAAACTGGTCTAATGGCAACTGATAATTCTTACATATTTATAGGAGAATTACTGCAATGGTGACTACTGATTAACTATTAATTCAGTCTCTCCACAAAAGATCAAACTAAACCCGAAGACCTGCTTTAGATTAATGTGCGCCTTTGGCGCTACTGAAGTCAAACAGCTAATACAAAAGGCGTGATTGCTTAATTATGTCGAGCTTATCTAACTGTAGCATGGGTTAGTACGCCGGTTCGTTTCAGGCGATTAAGGTGTGAGAATAACAATGAGGGCTATTTGGTCAGTCATTAGATCAAATGCTGCCGAGATATGTTTAATCATGGCGGCGGAGAGTAATTTACTTGTTGTTTGAGTACTGCAAGGGACAGGTTTCATGAATAAAGATTATTAAAACAAATTCTGACAAGTTATACAGTTATTTGATCTTGGCGAATCGGTTCACTCAGTCATTACAAAGCGTTGATTACTTCTTTGTAATAAGTTGGCGTTGCCGTGTGTTCGAAAATAGGAACAAATTTTGACAGTTAGCAGTTATACAGTTTTTTGATCTGGGCAAATCGGTTCACTCAGTTATTACAAAGCATTGATTACTTCTTTGTAATAAGTTGGCGTTGCCATGTGTTCGAAAATAGAATTAAACAAATAGTTTTGAGCAGGTCTTTCTGACATAGGATGATCCATTGTGGATTGACTGAATGTTGTTGGTCTAGTGAGATTCCTTCAAAAGAGAGGTGGTTGTAAGTCACAGGTTGTTTGAGCTTTGCACGCTTATATGTCCAACAACCCATGCACTCATTCACCCGCCCAGACACCAGCATATCAATCCATCAATCAGTCCATCCCGCCATCCACCTAAACAAATACTTGATTAAGGGGAGAACAGATTTGTAAACTGATAGACAGACACCCGGTGGGTGACTAGACGACTGAACAAATGAATAGGCAAATGGGTGAAAGCTACAATTTCATTTCCGAATTTGGTTTAATTTATTCACTTAGTCATTGCAAAGCGCTAATTGCTTCTTTGCAATGAGTTGGTGCGGCTGTTGAAAATATAAGAATAAAATACGGCAGGTGGTTGCGGAAGAGAGCTATTGCCTTGACCCACATTTAGTTTAAACTAAGTACCGTCAACCAATGGTTATAAATACAATTAGCTGTTTCTTTCGTCCAATGGATTCTATCCTTCTCAACATGAAAATTCGCATCAGAAATTTTTGGGATGACCTTATCAACGTGGCAGTTGGACCTTGCTGATTCGTTGATACGCTTGAGACAGTACCTTTGCCTGTCTGACAAGCTATCAGAGAAGTTAATCTCAGCAAAGTGCAACTCCGCATTAGGGAAGGTGTTTTTAAATTCACGAGCCATGAACCGTAAATGGCTTGAGGCTTTGGTTGGATGCTCATTTTTGGAGTTGATGCCAATATTCAAGATGATCTTCTCCGGGCTAGGGCCATCCTGGTGTCGCATAGCCATTGTTCTGAAATGTGATAATGCGGCACCAGGATAGCACTCAACCTGGATGTCAGGATGGACATCTAAATCAATTCGGGCTAGATTAGAGGACCCTATCATCAGAATCTTTTTGGTGATTCTGGGGATCCTCCACAGGCCCTTGCTATGCGATTGATGACGGTACTTAGCAAACTTCCTGTCAGACAGGTTACTATTATTCTCCATAGGAGGGAGAGGAGGTGGAGACAGAAGAAGAGGAGCAGAAGAAGGTGCGTGAGGAGAAGAGAGATGAAGCGTAGGAGGAAGAGGAGGAGGAGGGATGGAGAGAGGAGATGCAAGAGGAGAAGATTGAGTATGAGGAGCAAGAGGCGGGATTGAGAGAGGAGATGCATAAAGAGAAGAAGGTTGAGGAGGAAGAGGAGGAGGCGGGATTGAGAGAGGAGATGCATGAAGAGAAGAAGTTTGAGGAGGAAGAGGAGGAGGCGGGATTGAGAGAGGAGAAGGAGGAAGAGGAGAAGATCGAGTCAGAAGGTGGCGAGGAGAAGATAGTGGAAGAGATGAGGAAGAGTTGCTAGGTGGTAGATTGGGGGAACAGTGAGTAACAACCCGACAACGGCGCACAGGAGGAAAATTTGTCTTTGGGAGAGCGGTCATGACTCTGTTACATCATCAACACCAGGTGCTGGTGTTGGTGATGTATACAGATTCGTCCGCTTGGAAGTGGTAGGCGAGGGTGTGAAGGTAGTTGGTGACCGTTGTCGTTTGTTAGTCATTGTTGAATGATAACCTGAACCTGTACTCGGTGTGGCCGCCGGTGTTGGTAGAGACATCACTCTATTTGGCTTATCACTAGCTATTTCTGCCAAAAATTTCCAAAAATTTGTGATTGTCGTTGTGGCCAATTTATTTCCAAAATTTTGCCTACCCCATTTCAATGCTATGCCTTTGGCTCTGTCTAGATCAAGAATTACATTAGATTCGGCCACTTTTACCTCTGCCTTTAATTTGTCCAATTTGCTTCGATAATGGTTGATTAAATTTTCTAAGCAGCTATGAGCCCAAATTTGGTTTATCATGCTGGTCGATTTAAAAAATTCGTCATCTCGTAAGGCAGGGCAGAAAAACGAGTTCATCTCCTCCATTTTCATGCTGAGAGATTTCGGGAGAGAGTCTGATGCCAAATGCTCTCGTAAAAGACCATAGTGATGCAAGCATTGCAACACATGGAAGTACATCTTAACCAGTCTCTGAAAGGCCTGAACAGACTGGTTAGGAGCACTTTTGGTTGAAGAAAAGTTGGACGCTGGGTTGCCAGATTTGCGTCCTTTACCCACTGGGCCGTTGAAATTCTTGGCCATTTTAGAACGTAATCAAATTTCTACAGATTTATGTCAAATTTAGTCAGAAAAGTTCCAAAAAAGTTAACTACCAAATATTAACTAGAGCGATATGTGTTGAAACAATTTAGAGACTGAAAAATAAGAACAATTAATACAAGATTATTATATATATATAAAATTAAAGCTTACACTGTCAGTTGCTGGAGCGCTTTCGACGTAATGGTCTTCGTCATGCAGCGAAAAAACTGGTCTAATGGCAACTGATAATTCTTACATATTTATAGGAGAATTACTGCAATGGTGACTACTGATTAACTATTAATTCAGTCTCTCCACAAAAGATCAAACTAAACCCGAAGACCTGCTTTAGATTAATGTGCGCCTTTGGCGCTACTGAAGTCAAACAGCTAATACAAAAGGCGTGATTGCTTAATTATGTCGAGCTTATCTAACTGTAGCATGGGTTAGTACGCCGGTTCGTTTCAGGCGATTAAGGTGTGAGAATAACAATGAGGGCTATTTGGTCAGTCATTAGATCAAATGCTGCCGAGATATGTTTAATCATGGCGGCGGAGAGTAATTTACTTGTTGTTTGAGTACTGCAAGGGACAGGTTTCATGAATAAAGATTATTAAAACAAATTCTGACAAGTTATACAGTTATTTGATCTTGGCGAATCGGTTCACTCAGTCATTACAAAGCGTTGATTACTTCTTTGTAATAAGTTGGCGTTGCCGTGTGTTCGAAAATAGGAACAAATTTTGACAGTTAGCAGTTATACAGTTTTTTGATCTGGGCAAATCGGTTCACTCAGTCATTACAAAGCATTGATTACTTCTTTGTAATAAGTTGGCGTTGCCATGTGTTCGAAAATTGGAATAAACAAATAGTTTTGAGCAGGTCTTTCTGACATAGGATGATCCATTGTGGATTGACTGAATGTTGTTGGTCTAGTGAGATTCCTTCTAAAGAGAGGTGGTTGTAAGTCACAGGTTGTTTGAGCTTTGTAAGCTTATATGTCCAACAACCCATGCACTCATTCACCCGCCCAGACACCAGCATATTAATCCATCCATCAGTCCATCCTGCCATCCACCTAAACAAATACTTGATTAAGGGGAGAACAGATTTGTAAACTGATAGACAGACACCCGGTGGGTGACTAGACGACTGAACAAATGAATAGGCAAATGGGTGAAAGCTACAATTTCATTTCCGAATTTGGTTTAATTTATTCACTTAGTCATTGCAAAGCGCTAATTGCTTCTTTGCAATGAGTTGGTGCGGCTGTTGAAAATATAAGAATAAAATACGGCAGGTGGTTGCGGAAGAGAGGTGGTTTGTACCTTTACAAACATATATGTCCAAACAATCCATGCACCCACCCGGCCACCCACCCAGTAATCCATCCATCAGTCCATCCACATAGACAATCAATTGATGTCTGGGAGGCACAGACCAGTAAACCAATAGAGAGGCCAAGGACAGGATGAGTGAACAGATAGGTGGATGAACGAGCGAATGAATGAATGAATGAATAAACGCACATATGAACGCGTGCACGCACATACGCACGGACGCCCGCACGGACGGACGAACGAACGAACGAACGAACGAACGGACGGACGAACGAACGAACGAACGAACGAACGAACGAACGAACGAACGAACGAACGAACGAACGAACGAACGAACGAACGAACGAACGAACGAACGAACGAACGAACGAACGAACGAACGAACGAACGAACGAACGAACGAACGAACGAACGAACGAACGAACGAACGAACGAACGAACGAACGAACGAATGCACGTATTATCACGAAATATCAGCTACCAGCAGACCGTCCGTCCGTCCGTCTGCCTGCCTGCCTGCCTCCCTCCCTCCCTCCCTCCCTCCCTCCCTCGCTCGCTCCCTCCCTCCCTCCCTCCCTCCATCACTCCCTCCCCCCTCCATTCCTCCATCCCGCCCGCCAGCCAGCCCGCCCTCCCTTCCTCTCCCTCTCCCCTCCCGGCCCCCTTCCCCCTCCCCCTCCCCCTCTCCCTCTCCGTCTCTCTCTCTCCATCTCTCTCCTCTCCCTCTCTCTCTTCTCTCTCTCTCTCTCTCTCTATCTCTCTCTCTCTCTCTCTCTCTCTCTCTCTCTCTTCAGCAAACTCATCTTGGTCTATGGAATGGACGACGAGGATGACGGTTGCCCCTACATCTATTACCTAGTACTCCATTGCGTTTATCAAAGCTTGTTTCTAAGCTTATGGAATATAGCTTACTGCTATTTCTATAAGTGTAAACCCATAAACTGCTTCATACCAACTTACATGACAACGAGCACGACAATCCGCATCCTGAGCCCTTTGTACAGCATAGGAATCAGCCATCCGCTCGTTTGCCGATGCTAGCCCTTGTGCATGCTGGTTTCTCCTAATATCACTTGCATAGGGGTGGTGTCGTGTGGACTTTGCACTGCCCGGCTATATAAAAATATAAACCGTTTACAGCTATGAAAACATATTGGGTAAACGATATAATTATGAGGTATGTACGTTTCTTATTTTATTGCAACTACTTACATTTGTACTGAATTTGCAAATTAGATTCCGACATGACGTCTGCATCCTGCTTTCTTGCACTTGCAACTCCCACATTTCCCTCTATTCGTGCAATCACAGCAGGGCTGGAAACATATAAACAAACTTCGGTGAATGCATCCTCATCCCCATCCTCATCATCATCATGATGATCATCATCATCATCTTCATCATCCATTATCATCACCATCGTCGTCATCCATCATCGTCATCGTCGTCATCCATCATCATCATCGTCGTCATCGTCATCATCATCATCATCGTCATCATCATCATCATCATCTTCTTCTTCATCGTCACCGCCATCGCCATCGCCATCATCATCATCGTCATCGTCATCATCGTTGTCATCCATCATCGTCATCGTCATCGTTATCGTCATCATCCACCATCGTCATCATCCATCATCGTCATCGTCATAGTCATCGTCGTCCTCCATCATCGTCATCGTCATTGTCATCAAGCCGTCGTAGTCGTCGTCGTCTAAGTTGTTGTGGTCTTAGTGTGTTTGGTGAGGGTTGGTCCATAAAAGGTGTGTACTGTCATTTGTGAATCATTGCGAAATAAATATGCGTAATCTTTCTCCAAATGCCCCCCCCCTCCCTACCCAAACCCCACTCCACCCACCCCAGCGATCGTTGTATAAGTAATACAACTGCCTGACATGCTTTGCGATAGCAGGTCATAATAGAGTTGAGTCTCGCCACGGACACAGCTATTCCGTCTGAATATTGTGAAAAGCCAAAAATTATAGTTTCTATATACTTACATCTTCGCGCGGACCTGGATCATCAGCTGCGCTTGTTCCGGGAAGTGAGTTTATAGCCGTACTTGTCATTTTTATGTTCTCAGTACCAGTTTTCGATTTGGTGCTCAGTTCGAGGTTTATATCCCGAATGACGTTTGACAACTTGTACAATCGGGTATTTATAGGCAGATTTGGACGGCAAAGCTCGATCGAAGATTGGTGAGCGCGAGGTCGGCGCGAGTTTTGATCGCGTATCATGACTTCAATATATTTTTTGACGTAAATCGATCATTTTATTGCCAGATGATAGCTTTAATGTATCTCCAGAAAGCATTCGTGTTGTTAAATTTCCTTCTTTCCATGCTTGTATGATTAATATAGTGCAACCGTGCCTGATGCCTCATCTTTGCCTTGCATGGTATTGAAATTATATATATATATATATATATATATATATATATATATATATATATATGTGTGTGTGTGTGTGTGTGTGTGTGTGTGTGTGTGTGTGTGTGTGTGTGTGTGTGTGTGTGTGTGTGTGTGTGTGTATATATATATATATGTGTGGGTGTGTGTGTGTGTGTGTGTGTGTGTGTGTGTGTGTGTGTATCAGCCAGTGAAGAAATGTTACAAGTATTGAAAAAACAACCAGTGTGAACTAGAAAATAAATTAGATGATTTATTGAATAATATCGCCAAGAAATACCACAAAGCTAACACCCTTCACTAACTAATGGTTTATAGTCGCCTTACCACAATCATTTCATAGAGTGTCACATGTGACACAAAAAGCAAACAAATGATGCTTCTCTTATGAGTTTTAATAAAACTTTCAAATGCTTGTTACATTGAAGACTAACACGTGGTTGGTCACATGCTAAAAACCAGTCATTTTATATATTTTATGGCAAGATTGTACAAGTCAGTACATAGGATAACTAATTGGGGACCAGGAAATGTCATTTGGCTTAGAATGGATTTATTGCCTTTCGAACCATGTTTTGTTGTGACGTAGGTTCAAATATCTTGCTATTAATGGCACATGCTCCAATTAGTTCTCCTACGCACGGGCTTGTTCAATTCTGCCATGCCATCTCGCTTTATTGGCATAAGCCTCGCATTAGCTTGCTGTGAAATGTCATTTGACTTACGACTGATTTCTGTTTTGTAGAAGCGGTTCTAGTCTTGCACGTTCGAATTACTGGCAAATCTGCATTCCCCTATTTGTATTCGTCAGGAGACATGGTTGCACTTTGAAATAATTGATTGGAAATCATAACCAGCTATAAGGATTTCCGCGGGGATAATTTGTGTGACATAATCATTTTCCAAATGGGAAAGTGATGATTTTCATTCTTAGCATACCAGATTCCATTCTTGAGCTGGTATAAATGGTAAATCGATATATACATCTTTCAGCCTTTTGGATGTAGTTTAACCATTAATAGCCCCTCGTTGTCAGCCTTAACACTAAATGCCTGGCGCTGATGTGACAAAATGGCATGGTAATGATAAGTATTATGATAACGACAATGATCAGAAGGAAGATGTACATGAGAAAAACAAGTATAATGAAATCGCAGGTGCATTTTTCTCAAGAAAATGTGCTGATTGCTGAGTTATATGCAACGATATATTTCCCAATATACTAGTGTATGATCATACAGACTATTATCGACCAATATCTGTATAATATGACACATAGTGCATATGCATGTGTACATATATACAACAGCGCCTGTGCATGGGATCATATGGCGATGGGACACACAACAGAAATGGAGATGCACTGGTAGCATTCCTTAATTTCAATGGCCTATTTGCCACAAATATGGCTTTTAAACACTCATGCCGTCACCGGACAAAATGGACCGAACACATTGCTGATTGCAAAGCCCAAAAATGTTCTAAGGTTACAACAGCTGGCTTCGACCAAATAGACTTCATACTATGCAAGACAGAAGCAAAACCCCTATTTCGGAATGCTCGTTCCTATGTAGACACAAACCTAAATTCTGACCATAAGCCAGCCATTACATACCTTCAGATGAACGATCTCTACCTAAGTTATAAACGCCATACCAGGCAAGATGGTAGAGTCGCCTACAACCTACCCACGCTCATCAGCGGCACTGACACTCAAATGTCATACAAAAAGGTCTGCGGGGAGCACATAGCTAACACCGACGTCAGCTCTGATTCAAAATGGAGCCCTAGCCAAAATACTGAAATATATGGATTTGTCAGTTACCAGCACCGTAGGTTTTCTTAAAAACAACCGAATTAGGTACACTGACTAACCTCTTCTGGTAAAACTGTCAACAAAGCAGAAAGTGTTACGGCTGTGCATCTATCAAAGTGGCCAAAGACTGTACAACACTATACCAGATATAGCGGCACATTAGCGAATGCTTAAAATATCTTGCTATTCAACAAGCAGCCTCCCTAGCAGATAAAATCACTACCACGGATGGCCGTTACAAAATGTTTCAGGCAGCCCGAGCCCTGAGAGTTACTGTCTACAAACCACCACTCACCGTACACAACTCTGAAGGACACTTTATCGGGAATGACCAGGGCAAAGCCGAGGCAATTCGAGAATAGTTCAAGGAACAGTTTACTGACCACAAGGATGAGCCCTTGCACCAGTTCTCAGGATACCCCACGCCATTACCAACAGCAATTAAAATAGCAGAAGTTGAGAAGGCATTAGAGTCCTGAAAAATTGACGTACATCTGGGACAGATGGCCTGAGCAATGAACTATTCAAGCGACATTTTCTCAAAATCGATCACACACCTAATTAATTCATCTTTTATGCGCCACTTTCTCATCGACGCTGTAGGCCAAGGCACCTTTGTCCCACTACCCAAGCCCAAGAAGCCACATGCCCCCTCCCAGCCAATCTGCAGCCCATTGTGCTCTTCAGCAGCATACGGAAAATCCTATCCAATTTTACACTATGTCACATCCGAGACAAGATCGATGACTTCAGCGGACCATGTCAAAGTGGCTTCAAACGTGGACACAGCTGTACAGACATTGTATGGGCTTAATACATGCCTGTGTCGATAGTCATGTCCAAATACTGTGATTTCCACAAAATCTGCAAAATATGCTACGAGATGACATGAAGAAACCAAGAATCGCTACACTCAAGTCAAGAATGAACCTGATGAAGCTAAGGATTTCAACTGAGGACAAGACACAGTGGGCAAAAGCGAAGAAGGGTTGATTGCAGCTGTAGGATGTTTCTACTACTACTACAGCCGCAGAATACAGTAATCATGTATGCATATGTACATCATGCACTATGTGTCACATTATGCAGATATTGGTCGCTAATAGACCGTATGATCACACCCTGGCTTATATTAGATAGTCTATTGAAAATTCACGTTGGGAAGTGCGCGTACAAATGGACAGCTTCTGGTAAAAATGAGCATTTCTGATCTGAGGCTCATGTGCAGGAACAGATCAGACGCATTAGATATCGTCCCAGTTAAGTAGGGGACGAACATAGCTGGAAATTCGATTCTAAATTTCTAGTCATGTTAAGCGCACTCAGAGTAGCATCTTTTTGTTTTGATGATCGCATGTGCTACATGAAGGACACGTTGTTAGATTGGGTGTGGCATCGAAGAGCATGCGCAAAGATATAGCATTATGCTAGGTTGAGCATGCGAAATGGGAAATCATCCTACTTTTTAATATCCTTATCTGGAATTCCTCAGCCGATGTATTAGGAATGGGATGAATTACACGCCCTGTCCCATATCACCTCATCCCGCGCGTTAATATGCGTATTACATAATTCAGTATTTCACAATCTAATCTCTGATTGGTTGATGCCAGCATAGGAACCTTTAGTAAGCTGGTTGCGATTAAAACATGAAAAGCAACGCTTTTGCAGTCATGAAGACTAGATTTTAACTTCATTTAATTAATGTATTTAATAGGCAAAGACAGAAGGTAAACGCACATCAGTTTAGTAAACGTGAATCAGCATCGTACAGCATCTATTATTGCGTCTGCATAGTGTGATCTCAAAATAGCCTTATGGTCATTCAATGGGTTAGGCTTTTGTTGTGCCTCCATGATGTTGTTCCACCGTTTCTATTTATTTGCGATCCGTTACTTAATGTCAAGCTCTGTTAGAAAAACAATTCAGCAGGCTTCCATGACAAAATGTTACTACCGTTTAGTAAGCTAGCTAGCAAGCGAAACATAAGTATCATGTTTACTTAGCTTCGAATGTGGTTTGTAATCTGAGAGTACAATTTGTCTGCGAAAGCTTCACTACTATTTGGGCACCTGCATTTCCTATCTGAGAGTCACGTTTCTCGTACTGCCGGGGGATTTTCAAACCAGTTCATCACACTAACCCAACTCAAATCGCACTCCGATCTTCCACCGTGGTCCATCTTCACACGTAAGATCACTTTCCACTAATATTGGTCACATTGGTGTTAATTTAGCTCTAACAGTATTATCTAGTAAGTGTCAGCTCTGCTGACGTTCATGTTAGCGCCATTATGTTAGCTGGATCATCATTGCATATGATTTCCCATGCCGATTAATGTTAATAACAACCAACATCATTTGATCACACATATAATTAGGAACAGGAGAAACAAATTACAAATTGTTAGAGTCTTATATTTGATTACATTCACGGGTTTACACCTCCCGCTAGAACAATGGAGCTAGCATGTACAATATGTACTGGGGGAACAACAGACCAATAGAAACTATATTACATACAAACATCTATTTGGCTGCCTAGTTCCTATATAGTTACTTTTTCCAAGGCAGTTATTGTAATATTATTTTAGCAGTATTTACAATATATCGATCGCCATCGAGTTTTTATAGTTAAGGATAAAATGCTGCAGTATGTTCATTAAATCATTCAAGTCAACAAACTAGGTATAATACAAATTCTGTATCATCTATGAGATACTCTGCTGAATATTAAATAAATTACTTAGTTGGCGTATGGTTAAAAAAATTCTAGTCAAATGGTTTCAAAATATTTAACTGATTATATGCGTAACAGCATTGGTTTGAGAAATTGATAAACATGGTTAAAAGAATTAATCTATGTATTTATTCACCTTTGCCATTATGCTGAACAACACGGATTCGTCTTGTGTTGGTGAAGGCACGATGTAATTGCACGGCATTAAATAGGATATTATTGTCATCCATTAATAATGAAATAATGATTTATATAAGAATGGCGTATGATTCCCACATTCTCCCGCACACCCGACACAAATCCAGCCGGTATGTCTCATTATATCAGCGGTGAAATGTGTATCTTATTCATCTGCACTGACAATAACTGAGAGGAGCGCACTTTTTCTCATAAAGACAATTTATAAGCGGCAATTGACATCAGTACACACTCTCGTTGAAATGACATCCATGCTGAACTGACATGCCCCATAGATATTCATGTGTGTACGATCACACAATAAGAATGCCTAATAGCAAAATCCAGCTTTAGCTATGCCCAGCCGATCTCTAGCTACGCCCACGCACGCCTTGTCCGATTGATTGATCCCTGTACTCTCTTAATCTCAATTTCTAGAAAACTATGCCGGTAAGCTGTTGAATATTTTGAAGCTCATTTGACTAGCTGCCGTTGATGCCTATGGTCTTCACCTTAGCCACTGCAACAGCGCCCAGTTAAATTAGTTTCAAAATATTCAACAGCATGTTTATGAAATAGTAAAGCCATACAATTTGTACAACAACGCATAGTCCATCGTCAATTAAGCAAACGTGACGAACTTAACTACGTCATTCATGACGCAATTGATTATGTCACTTAGTTGATTATGAGGTCATAAAATTGATGGATATGCTGAAATCCACAAATTCGAAGCCTTGTTGAAGAACACATCGGGCCACACGATCTGAGGATCATATGTAAATCTCCAACGTGAATAGTGAGTGAATGCTAACAATTCCAGGCTATTATGTAATACACCTAGAGATTGAGACAACACAATCAGCAGTCAATTTTTATCGTAACATAGAAGTACCAGTACTGTACCGTGTCAGTGACATCCTCATACAGAGGCAACTCTGATTAAGTCTAACCCTGTTCAAACGAGAAACTGCGCTGGACATCCTCAGACATCCAACAACGACGACGATTTGATTGCCATAGCTACGTGGAATGTACGTGGTCTGACTGCAACATCAAAGAGGTAAATCTTAGGTGCAGACTGTGGACACTATAACATCGATATGCCATGCATTCTAAAGACTAAAGTAGCCACCCACTCAGAGCAACAACTTCAGACAGGCCATAAGCTAGTACCTATGGAGCAAAACTAGGCCACATACCGGGGTTTACGCTTCGTAATAGGACCAATGCTCTTGGACCATGTCATTATTGATTGCATTGTATTCATCGACCTGGCTATACCAGCACGAAAGCGCTACCAGTGTCGCATAGTTAATCTATATATCCCAACTACCAAAAAGCCAAAGATAATCCAGCAATATTAGATTCCTTCTATACAGAACGGAGCTCAGTCATTACAATCCCAGCCAGGTGGCAACTGTTCGTGTGTGAAGATTTCAACTCTAAGATAAGTAAACTCGGCAATGTGGACATGACTTGGATCATGCATGGGATCATACTGGGAGGGAACAGGAAACAGCAATGGAGATGCACTGGTGCCATTCCTTAGTTCAAATGGTGTATTTGCTAGAAATACGGCTTTCAAACACCCATGCCGTCGCCGAACAACATGGACAGGACACATTGCTGATTGCAAAGACCGAGCCCTACGAGGTACTGACTACAGACCACAACTCACTGTCCACAACTCTGAAGGACACTTTATCGGGACTAACCAGGGCAAAGAGGAGGCAGATCGAGAATGGTTGAAGGAGCAGTTCACTGACCACGATGATGGGCCCTTGCAGTCAGTCAGGCCATTACTGACACCAATTAAAACAGCAGAAGCTGAGAAGGCACTCAAAGTCCTGGAAAATGAACTGTGTTCGGACATGATGACATGAGCAATAAACTATTCAAATATGCAAGTGACATGATCTCAAAACCGAACACACAACAAATCAATTCACCTTTTATGCACGCCCTTCTCATCGATGCTGTATGCCAAGGCACCCTTATCGCGCTACACACGCCCAAGAAGACACCTGAGCCCCAGCCAAGCCACGACCCATTCCATTCCTCAACAGCATATGTAAAATCATATCCAATGTTACTCTATGCCGCACCCGATACTAGATCAATGACTTCGTCGGATCATGCAAAAGTGGCATTACACATGGGCGCAGCTGCGCATGGGCTCAACGCATGCTTGTGTCAGTAGTGATGTACACGCACTGACGTTTCCACAAAAGTGGCATTGACGTGTCACGAGCTTCCGACGCAATTAAACGCTCCTAACCTAGGTGTACTACAACAGGCCAGTTGTAATAAAGATGAGCTGCGACTAGTGAGACTACTACTTGCAGACACCAAGCAGAAAGTATGAGTCAAGTCAGTGAAGTCTTCAGAGTTTGAGACATCAATTGGTTCCTAAATGGGCGATAGACTATCCCCTGTGCTTTTCACCTGATACCTTGCTGCTGCATTGAAACCTGTGTGGGAAAATTCTACTTGACCACCCCCCCCCCCCTACACCCCACCCCCAATGTCCATACTTGGTATGTCGCCAGAGATGGAATGTGCCAACGAGGTAGACTTAATTTCTTCCAATAGCTGCAAGTACACTAAAAATTGAGGATCTCTTTATGAATGAATCACAAACATATTTCACCCACATAAATCTATTTACAAAGCAGAAAAATGACGATCCATTTCATGGTGGCGAACCCTGGAAGAGAAGTAAAATCTTGGGCTTACTGCTGTGTAGTACGGCTGACATTTCTGCACGCTGTGTCATAGGGAACATAGCTTGCCAGTACGTCTGGAATCTATGAATTCGTAGATCAAAGATGCGCTTGACTAAAAGACTACCTCTATACAATGCAACCTGCTTGGCAGATCGAAAAGCCACACTAGACAATCATGATGCCTGCCATCGCAGACACCTATGAACCATCGCTGGCTACCGATGGCCAGACAGCATAATTTCCAATGATGCACTTTACAAGACGTGGGCCGTTGTCCGTAAAAGTCGTCGAACGAAGATGGTCCATGTTTGCCCATAGGCTATGGATGCCGGCAACACTGCAGCACAGCAAGCCTTGGAATTTTTGCCATACTGGAAGCCAGCAAATACAAATCCAGGATAGGACGTAATTGCATTAATATGTTAAGTGTGCTATGAAGTGACCTCAAGAAAGCAGGAATCGGTACAGTCAAATCAAGAATGGATCTGAGAGAGCTAAAGATGTTGGATGATGACAAGACACGCTGAGCAAAAAGAAGGACTGATTGGAGCTGTAGGATGTTTCTACTACTAGTTAACTACAGCTGAAGAAGAGAGTAGTCATGAATACATAATGTAAGGTGTCAACAAAGATTGCAACACAAGTGGTGTGAGCGTGAGGTATTGCCTAGTACACTGGCAGATATTCTATAGACAGGGGTGGATTTAGGTGGAGGTGTCAGACGGTGCACGGGACATATCCCTGACAAGCCTGGACAGAAATATTAACAATCTAGTGTGAACATGGCCTATGGCTAATAGTGTAGTCATCATTGTACAAAAAATCGTCCTTGATATCAATCGTGATGACCGTATGTTTTTGTAGTGTCAAGACTCAACAGTGGATAGAGATTATGTAGCGACGTGCTATTTTAAGCATGAGTAATAATTGTGCTAAATCACTAATATTCATGGAATCCGCAATAAGGAACATACCGCTGAACACAGACTGCATTTGTAATAAAGCCACTGTTTCTTTCAGTATGTTAACACTACTTTATTTTGACAATCTAGCCAACATCGTATTGAGCAGTGGTCCTATAGAAATGGCAGTCGCCTTACAGCAGACAGATATCAGATAAAAGTAGATTAGGCAGCAGGTTACCCATGAATAATAAAATAAGTTTGCCATGTGTATTCCTGATTCATCATTACATGCTTTATTCATTGTTAGTATTGGACCTCTTATTCTGCTACCAATTATTTTAGGAAATTAATTAATCTAATAACCGGCATATGAACGATTGAGCTGAGAATTGATTAGCCATATAATATGTGGCGATTTAGAACAATATGATCATTGGATAATTGCATCACATTAGAAAATAAGTTAACTAACATTGTCTTTTGAGAATTTTCCGATGGAAGTTCATCATATAGAAATTGTAGTTGCTGTTATAGTGACGGTGGCGATGGTCGTAGCGGCGGTGCCACTGGGGGTGGTGGTGGTGGTCGAAGGAGGATATATTTTTAAAACCTAACAGATAATTTGCTATGCGATTCTGAATTTGTATTCTATGAGATACTAAGAATGGCTTGGCATACAAATACAGCTGATAAAGAGAAGAATGCATATGTTTTTGTCAACAGACAAACAGTCTAAAAATCATAGATTGTGCATTTTTAGGGGATTTAAATTTTCGTTTTGTTTTAGGTTCATACAACAAATGGCGCCACAGCCATCATGTGATTATGATTATCCAAACATTCTCCCATTTAGAGGATACTGATCACTTACTATGTGGAACAGCTACGTATGGTGTATCGGTACCATCTGGGAGAACGAATGTTGATTGTGCTTTTGGCGAGGTTTATATCCCTAGAAATGGAAATATATGAGAGCATTGCAGCAACTTGTGAATGAAAACTTTCCACACCATTTGTAATGTAAACTATCCTAGAAAAAAATTCACGATGCTAGTCTCAAGGGCATATTTTATTGAATCAAGAATTGTTGCAGATAAATCAATCTATGATCTATGGGGTTCTTGATGGACAGCTGTATAGCCATGCTGTCTGCGTGCAAGGCTATGTCAATGAAGCATTAATGAGACTAGCATTGAAGGTGGACCTTTTGCTTTGGATAGATTATAAGCGTAACGAAATGATGTCAGATGTAAACTCCCGTTTGATCCACGGGAACTGCATAGTGTAAAATTGTGCCAACAGATCTTTGGATGTGTATTGCACAGCACAGCTGTACCAATGTTTAGGAAACTTTGGAATGGTTTCTTAGAACACATTCGCCATGGAAACGGTGAGATGTCAGGATTTTGGATGTCTTACATTGACATGGTAGACGGTCCTTTACCGGGCGGTCTGCGTGCTTCTTACCAGGGTAACTGGGAATTACACTCCAATGCCATTGGCTCAATGATTCCTTATTGCTTTGTGTATGACAAACTGAATTATTCCAGATACCTACCAGCATACTAGCCACAAATGATCAACTTATGAACAGCCCACCCGTGTGAGCATGACGCCATCAAGGATCATATTTTTTCTTTTCACATCTCTCGCAATAGCCCATTTGAGTGAATCCCATCTAATTAAGCTGCTAGACTTGCTGTAAACAAAGACAGACAGACTCCATTAGGCACAACATGGTTCATCCTCAAATCTGGTGCTGTGGTGAGGCACTATAGCCGAGTTGAATATTGGAATGCAGTCTTAGGTCATTTGAGATGCATGGTACAAGAGAACAAATGTGAGCTGTGATATGCAGTTCTACAAGGGCTATGTGTTCAAAACTATGAAGAAGCTGTGTAAGTAGTTGTAAGTCTCATACAACATTCGTTAAATCGATTTGCCGAGAACCAGGATCTCACTAACGTGTCTACTTTAAAGGCAGCGCATTGTCATATTGCCCATGACATGATGAAAGCATTTGAGCTTTGGAGAAAATGTCATGTCAGTTTCAAAGATGAGAGACTAGAGAAAGACGCACATGAAATGAAATTCTACAACTCAATGAAAACGAACAAATTGAAAGCTCTCAGTAACACGTAGACGAAGCAAGAAGTGAAGCCAATATGTAAAGCAATCGTCTTGAAATCAAAGCAGGCAGCTCACTTTTTGGGCGCATCATTGCGATGGTACAAGGGCATACGCTTCAGATGTTGGATATCCTCTCCATCGAGTGCCTGCCCTACAATATATGCAAAAATAAGCTGGTTGGCTCTTATTACAGCATGCAGCATATACTACAGATGAGGGTAGCTGAACAATTGTCATTTGCTCTGTACACAGAAAAGTATTCAACATGGGCTTGGCATTCTATGAGAACATTGTTTTTAAAAATGTGGCACTAGATCACTTGATATTAGTAAATGCTCTGAAAATTTTGACCAGCATCCCAAAAGCACTAAACTCATTCTGGGAGTTGGACCAGGAATGGAATTCCTCTTTAGAGCGCATAGCCAAGCTAGATGCATTCAAATGCATTCTTTGTGCCTCAAAAACATCTTCTGCTTTAAGAGTTAATGAATTGAGATGTCACCTGATTTCTACAAAGGAGGGAGAGGTAGAAAGTCACCAACTGCCACCATGTAGGGACTGTTTAGTGCAATATGCACACCATGAAAACTATCAGACTGCAATTTGGCGAAGTTATTTGGATCAGGATCCACAGCTCCCAATCCCTCATGGTCGAGGATGGAAGCTAGATAAAGAGGAGGTATTAAAGTAAATTGTTTGTCTACAGCTGGCACATGAGGCTGTCCTGTATCTACGAGCATGCAATTGTCCTAGGAAGTGTGACCAGCTAAAAGGTGTCTGTTTGGTAAATGGACTCAAATTTACTGACATCTGCAAAAACCAAGATTGTAACAGCCAGAAATCAAGCACGGACAATGAGGAAAGTGTTGCTGCCGACCACTTAAAGGATGAGTGTGATTATTAAACTGATGCTGACGACTTAGCACTACTTCAACTTGGAGCCCTGAAGCAAGGCCAACCACGAAGCCAGTAAGACATGTCCAGACTGTGCGTACTAGTAAAGTGAGAAATCATTCATTGACTTTTATATTGGACGGATAATGAAATATATGTAAGTCCCAAATCTTGCTCATTAGTGCTATCTGGGTCATGTTTTAAAGGCGCAGACTGATTTTGCTCCAGTATACAGCCAAAAACGTGGAACTATGCATTCACTTGTGAAGAGTTTTGTTATGGTTTGTGTAAAGCTGTATAGGTGTAGGGACAAATATAGATAGTCAACATATATCAAGCACAAATTAGGAATACTACACAAAACCTAATGTCTTCCCATGTTCACTAAAACAGCAAACTGATTTCACAACCATGAATTAAACTGTAATGGCACAAACGAATATATTTTATACCAGCATCATAAATATGATACTTATACATATATAGCAATACCCAACCCAATCACAGTAAATTAAACACATCCGATTTGGGGGTAGTGTTGCAAAATACGGAAACTGACTACTGCGATGCTATCACATATTTTCCATCCCCAGGGATATAGCCCTTGTCAAGAATCAATATGAGCCTTCATACCACCACCACCCCACCCCCCAACCTGGCCCCCACCTCCCCCACCACCACTTTTAAGCACCCACGTCATACCGATGGCCAAAATTTTGGATCCTAGCTCATGGACTGATGTGAATAAGGATTGCATCGAGGTGCACAGCGATGTGGTATCAACAGATGTATATAAACATCCATGTATTTCCTGTTAGTTACTACTTCGGCGCATTCTCATCCTTCTCCAAATGTCTTTCAATGTGATTCAATTGGTAACAGGAAGATATGCAAAACACAGTGTTAGCATGAAAGAATGCATGCTTTCAGTTAACTCTTCCTGCTCATCACACTGCCGAGGACAAATTTCATTCAATATACGAGATACACTACAGACTATTTTGAGATGTATTTGATGGATGGCTTACGCTGTAGTAATTTCTAGTCTAAATGGCGTATCATGATACATAGATGGGGAAATCCTATATTGCGATGGTAAGATATTCTGAAGTGATGATAAGGTTTCATGTAGATTCTGCAGTGATGATAAGACCTCGTGTTGAGATATTAAAATAATATGTACCGATGATAAGCTTCATGAGGATATGGCAAGATATCCTGGAGCGATGATAAGGATTTATGTAGATACGGTAAGATATTCTGCAATGATGATGAGACCTCATGTGGAGATATTAAAATATTGTGTAGCGATGATAAGGCTTCATGTGGATATGGCAAGATTTTCTGGAGCAATGATTAGGCTTTATGCAGATATGGTAAGATATTCTGCAATGATGATACGCTTTGTATGGAGATTGTAAGAAATTCTCTAGCGAGAATAAGATCTCATATTGAGAAGGTAAGATATTCTGTAGCGAGGATAAGGCATCATGTAAAGATGGTAGGATATGTTTGATTGGGGGTCAAGAAAATTACAACTATGTGTCATGCAGATATATTCAAAGATGGGTAAGAAGTGTGACCGAAGACATGTTATTGTTAAAACAAGGTAGCCTATATTGAGTAGTTATTCTCGTCACTGATAATGGAGAAGTATGTGAGAAACCATCATCCGAGAACGAAGACAGTCTTAAGTAGTTATCTGGGCATCATTGTAATCGTCCATGTGATGGTGAGAGTAAGCTGCTTTTCCAATATATACATATGGCAGTGGCAAGCGTGTATTGTGTTGGGTTCGAGCCATGTATTCTTTTCATATCATTCCATAAGATAATCTCATCATATGCGTACTCTCTCCATACTTTTCAGACTCTGGCTAATACTGTAGTCCTTATGGTAACTTGTAATTTTATGCATGTGCAACAAATGTACCAAACCAACGATATTCAGCAATAAACAATAAAGAAGATATAATTAGAAGTCTTGGAATTCATATTCTGCTAACCATTATTGTATGAAAAGGGACTAATATAGTGTATGGTATCTGAAGTGTTTACATTTCTATTTTTATTAATATGGCATTCACTGATAGTTATGAATAAAATTAGGAAGATTCCAGTTTATTTTTATAATGTAAATGTTTTGTTACTGTATACTATTTTGTATACAGAAATATCGGACCAATCACACATATGTGTTATTATTTTCTATTTTTCTGTTAATAATAGTGCACACTACAGTTTCTTTGCAGGAGAAAGTGTTTCAAAGACAAAAGAAGTCTGAAATCACAATCCTCTTTGTTAGCAAAACTTCAAAAAGACTCAGCACAGAGAACGAAAACTCCAATAATTATAAGAACACTTCAAAGAAATCAGCTATTAACAAAACCACAACATATCATGTATATAGCACGCTTACTCTTATCTGGGTCGATTGATCATGACAGCAATTGTAAGCGAAACTCTGATGTTCACTGTGCCCATTCCATGCTCGTGTATAGAATCGAAGATCAAATGTTTGTATCGACCCTCTAGAGGCAGGTTATAGTCAAAGGGTTTTGAAATAATAAACAGTTTCTCAAAATTACTGTTTTGGAAACGAACACAGGAAATTGGAAGCCATGGTTGGAAGAGTCATGCTATGTATGGTGAATAACGCTGAGTCGTCGTAATAGCTTTGTGTGGGCACAAAACATATTATATATAATTGCATTGTATAGATTGAATAATTAAGGATTTATTTGAAGGCTGCACATGGTTTCCACACACACACACGCACGCACGCACGCACGTATGCACGCACGCACGCATGCACGCACGCACGCACGCACGCACGCACACACACACATTTAAACCTTAATGTACCATAACGTCCTGATGCAGAAAAGGTCATGTTAAGATGTATCGAAATGTGACTAACAAGAACATGATTGATCATTTATTACTGTAGCTCGCCGGGTAGTGTCGGGCCGTTCCTGTGTATCATGTTGACTCGGCACGCCTCAAGTGCACGATGTGTGATGACGATGGTTAGCATCCGGTCTCGAGGTGATGGACCTTGTACGAGACTGCCCAGTGGGAAACAAAAACCGGCTCCTAAAGCCGGTGGAATTCATTCATTCCGGTGGGGCCATGCGACCATTGTCGTGAACATTAAACACAACTGTCTCATCCCAAGAATTTGTGTCACCAGTATGCCTGTCCATAGCAATTTCGTGATCTATGGACTTACAAGATTTGATTTGGTGACCTAAAAATAGTCTATACAATGATTTTACCTAAACAATTATAAATTGAAGAGAAGAGTATATTACAGAGTATGTAATGAAGAAAGTGTCTCTATTCATTTTGAACCTATTCTACTGAGCTGAATAGAAAAGGTTTAGTCAGTAGCATGCCGGGCTAAACAGAGTTATAGCACGGACAGCGACCTCAGTGAAAAATTGTTGGTGGCCGGAGAAAGTGCTGCATATTTAAGTGTTGCTGTATCGTGGTTCCTATGTGCACTGCAGTCCTATATTTTCTATAAATAAGCAAACCATATGAACGGATGGCCACTGGCAATATATATACATAATCTAACCAGAGAAATCAATACGGTATCAAATGATCAAGGTATATATACATCAGTACAGGTTAACGAACCTACTATAGTGCGGTTAGCAACACATTGGGGAAAATGAGAATAACTATAAGCAGAATACAGAAATTATAACTATAACTGATACAATATAATTAAGGAAACCCATATAGAGAAATAATTAAACCGTGAAGTATAGTTACTTGAATACTCGGTAGTCATTCTTAAGTTAGGCTACTGTGTTACTGAAATTGATACGTCATTCCTTAGTCGACGTGAGATGATGCGGTCTCTGGAGGCTGGAAAGTTCCCACAGGTTGGTTCCTACAAGCTGGTTTCCGCAAACAAGATTCCCGCAAGAACACTCATTGCGGGAGGGGTACATCACGCAGCACTGTAAGCCTAATAGGATGTCTAACGAGCAGTCAGCAAAAGATACGATAGTACTACTGTGGTGAAGAAAGTTCCCATACAACGATGGCATGGATGGAAGTTGCCAACAACCCGATCGCAAGCGGGAGTTGTCAGATGCGAATGAAGATACAAAACAAAGCTTAACGGTGCTGGGTACGTCAGCCAGCTCTGAAGATGCACCGGGCAGAGTTTACTTGCTGCGGTCGAAAGTTAGAAGAACCTATACGATATTAGTGCGGTGACGGTTGAATTACCACTTTTAGGCATGGCCGGCAGATCGGCGAGTCATCCATTAAAGAATATCCTGCCTCTACATCTGTACTCCCACATATTCAGGCCATAAACGCCTCACCGCAAATTTGTGTTCCGAACTAGATATTGATATTCGTGAACAATAATCAGAAGTTCCAAATTACTCCCGTAGGTAGGGAGTTAAAAAATTGTTTTATTGCGGAGGGTGAGGAGGGTGGGCAACTGCCAGCTACAGGATAAAAACCCGACACATAGCCAAGTAATATGCGTATTGTCTGTTGCGCTGATAGTAGCTGATACAGATCCAACCTGTTCGGCCCCTGGCCGAGGGTGCTCTCGATTTCTGGATCGAGTCTCCTTTTATACTCCTCGTCACGTCACAGACACAGGCTCCAAACAATCATCGTTCGAGCAACAGCCAATCAGCGCGTAGCTAATAATAGCGCAGCCGAATTGTTCTAGAACATTCTAGAAGTTTTGCGTCCATGTGGTTATAACTTCACGGCAATATTTTGAAGATAATCAAGAAGGGTTTTCCGTAGGTAACTCAGCCATTTCTTAACAGATTTTGAAATCGCTTACAGATTTAAAAAGCCCGTTGAATTCTGGTCCTGGGTAATCCTATCTTGGTCATAATTACCCACTTCATCAAAAACAGCATCCTGGTGCCCGCAGGCGCATCATGCGTTTTAACGAACTTAGTCATTTTTTGTAACGCGATCTCTCCCATAGGCCTATATACGCTTATGGCTCTACCCAGGGGGGCGTGTTCAGGAAACGAATCCCGAACGGGCGGCGCGTACCCAGCTTAGCTGGTACGGCCGGTATCTGACCGGTCAATCTGACCTACACCACCACTATGAAAATTTCTACAAGAAATTTCCCTCCCTTCTATTAATTACATTGTCCTGTAAATTGAAACAGTTACCATAGTAGCAAACAACATTGGATGGAAGATGCGTTTACATCTATATCCTGGCATTCAAGTACATGACGTCATACTCAATTACGTCAAATGCAGGCTGTCATCACACTCAAATGGCATAATGAAGGACATTGCTAGCTATATCATGAACATTTAAAAATCTGTCAAGTGTACGAATTGTATATCATTGATGGAATTACTATTTAATACGCTTTCTACTGAATATTTTAAAACTAATTTAACTGGGCATTGTTACTGGCATAGGCAGAAACAGCACTCAGTCAGATTAGTTTCCAAGTATTCAACCACTTACCTGTATCGTTACTTTGAGAATAAATTATAAACTCCCATCGGCTAATATCATTCTTGACAACACACATTTAAAAGCCACATGAGTGTAAGTTGAGAATAAAGCAACAGATAGAGCATGTGATCATGAGGTGTGATATTATGAAGTAAATAACCTCCATACACAAGTGCAATTAATATGAAGAATCCAACATACTGAAGAGTCTAAGCCTGACTCACGGAACCGATAGTTAAGATAATCGTATGCCAGTTTACATCTAGATGCAAGCCAACTCGGACCACGTACTGAAATACTGGGCCAACTAGAATTCATAATACACAGGCTGTTCCATGTACTCTATCAGCATCGTGAGCCATAGGACGTCCATCACTAAGCAAGAAAACTGGCTTTTACCAGAGAAGGGAGCCAGCAATGATAAACTAATTTGCATAGCGAAATTAGTTTTAGATTGTCAAACCATTCTCACCAGCAGCGATGGTAATACTTCGTCAAGTCAAGTCAACGGGGTCTGTATGCTATGAATTTGTGTCAGACAGTATCTGAAAGAATGCACAGACAAACCCAGCACTGATTCATTAGTCAACGTTCGCAACATATGTCCTGTCACTTAGACAATAACGCAATGTATGGATTGTAAGAAAACACTAACTCAAGCTAAAGGTATGTATTGAAATACATATTCAGATTTTATGCAGCGATATTAAGATTATATAGTTACATGTCCAGGTTAATATGCAATTCATATACGAAAGTTGGATTTGTAACAATATATTTTCTATTGATGTTGAAATAGTAGTCGAATTAATGTACTGCATGCTAGGGAAAAACCTGGATAAATCAGATCTTTGGATTGTTATATCAGCATGTATCATCAAGACATGCAACTTGGATAATGAAACAGATACTTGATAGATTGTATTCATTAAATTATCAGCTCATTGTGGAATAAATCGATATGAAATAATGTGCCAATCAAGTCTGATTATGCTACACAAACGCAATTCCATGGCACCATAGCACAATGTACATTAATCTAACATCTATTTATGTTAAATGAGAATAATTGCAATTGTATGACATACATTGTAGAGTCAACATTGGCAAAATACATCAGCTAACTGTGTGGCTTATTGTAATATTATGAAGCATCCACTAGTGGCAGTGGACGGGAAACTGGCCATGGTTGGAGCACAGAAGCATCTAGCAATATGTGTACCAGGATTTCGGATAATGTGACCCTTAGTTGGCTTAATATTTCCATGTGCGAACAAATATTGTTTATCGTTTTGGTGACTAATATTCACATAGGAGTAGCGTTTATGTAAATTTCTAAACGACATGGAATATGAAGATTCAATAGTTCCTGCCTCCCATGGTTGCATGCTATATCTTCAACAACAGTATCTTCTTAGGACATTCTGAGATTATGATCGAGTAGTTATCGACGATGAACCTTCATTATGTCTACGTTTTGTAAATTGTCAAAATCCAGATGGGGATATGGCTCCAGATGACTACGTCGTACTCCGGTATAGAACATATAGCTGATGGACAAATATTAACCATGCATAGTACTGGGAAGGTATCTAGGTTACCCGAGGGAAAAGCATCGTTTACTTTATATTTTAATATACTTCTGTTGGTCAGGTATTTTAGAACCTCATGGGTTGTTAATGACCTTTTGTCGGATGGTATTGTCATGGTTGTTGTGTTGTTGTGATCTATGTTTTCACACTTTAAATGGTGTATTCGATTAGCTTGTCTCCTAGTCTTACCTGCCATATTCCGATGCATTGTGCCCTGCTGTTAAATGAATTGTTCAACTGAAATATTTATGGCTGTTTAGGCCGTGCATTCATTGAAACAGGGAGATCTATAATTTGGTTTTAATTGGTAAGGCAACAAAGGAAGTCGAGTGGTTCTCTGACAGTGACTTGGCATGTAATATTGGCCATCAAGATGGTTAATATGAGGATTTATCCTCAGGAACGATATACATCAATTGTTTTGTGAGAAAGAGGCATAGCCATCAGTGAGTGGAGCTTCTGCTCTCATATTGGGCAAGTTTGTATAAGAGTTTAATGTGTGGGATCTTGTCAAAGTGGCTTGTAAGGTAGAGAATATCGACGACGTGACTTGTGAGCCAAATTTGAGCATGTCAAATTTGTCAATACGTCATTTTGCTTGAGGGCGGTTAACTTGACTGGAAAGGACGTTAGGGAGTTTAGTTGGTAACTCAATGCGAGAAGCTTATCTCCATTCTTCTAGATACTAGTGATGTTGCTGGAAAAAAAGCTGGTTTCTATAGATTTCTCTAATATCAGGATCATGTCAGAGCCATTATTGCCAGCACATTCACTGCGACCTTTATTAATAGACATTTGTTCAGCGCCCGATGCTGTATATGCTTTAGTTGTTTACCGGCTTGTTAACACCATTATGTTTCATATTAATAGCTGATAGTGATTGTTTATATAGCAAATTGACTGCACGCGTTAACAGATGGGATGAATATTGTATCTGTGTAGTAGACATCGATTTGGTTTCGTCTAACAAAATGTGCTGTCACTGAATAATGCAAATCTTGCTTTGATCATAGTCGCCGATGTTGTCCTGGTATTTGCCGTTAATAGATTTCGAGTATTACCTAGCGTTATAGATGTTCTGTTCTACCAACATGGTGTGATGTATTACCACTATGTCCAGTGCCCCCATCTTTAACTTGCATGTACATTGGAATTGGCAACAGAGGTAAAAAATGCATGATGTTTCGGAATCTGCCTAATTGTTACTCATACATCGTCAAGTAAATGGGAGAGGTCTATCAGACCATGGAAGTGGAGTGATATTTTAATACACTTTGTTTGGCATAAGCCCCTTTAATGCCGACAGTAGTGAGTACATGACGTTAAGTTTGTCGTATTGACTAGCCTTGAATTCCACCAATCAAACATCGCTTAGTCCTGACTAATTATCTTGGACAAAAGCATTAATTTTTTTTAATTCCTCACTCAATTTGCCACATTCTCGCATGCAGAGTGTTCCACTTTAGTAGTTAGCCTTGGTGCATATATGCATACACTATTACTTTATAAATGAATATAATATAACATGTTTCCCCATATCCTCCGGCTGGCTTCACATTACACGTGGAAACCCAGTATCAACAACATGCAATTGATGGTTCTTGACTGTGCAAATGTTGTATTCATATGTGCAATGCTTGGAAATGGAAAGCGTGATCAATCATACCTAATTTCAATATTCTGCTACATAGTCCAAAAGTAATAGCCCAAAAAGACACCAAACCTGGAAAAAATTGGTAACAAGCTGAAATTTTCATGAAAGCTAAAACATACGGAAAGGCTTGGGAAATTTTCTTTGTGCTAAACCAGCAATTAAAGATGGCGTCCTAGATGGACGCCATCCTCTATGTTATCACATCTTTGCTGACAGCGGCAGTAGAAATTCAAATAAAGTGTCTAAACATAGGTTTTCAAACATTATCAATCGAATGGAATCATTAATTGCATAATTCAAAATTAAAATCTCTAAATTCAAGATGGTGGCCAAGGTGCCAGACAAAATGGCAGCCGAAATGGCCGCCATACTCTATTCTATCATATCTTCGCAATCAGGTGTGATAGAAATTCAAGTAAAGTGTCTAAACATAGTTTTTTCAAGCATAAGCAACCCAATGACATCACTAATTACATGATCGATCATCAAAATTTCAAAATTCAAGATGGCTTCCATTTTCCGAGAAATAAAAATTGTCACTCCGATAACTACTGTCTGGATTGCCCTGTAGGTGGGGCTTAGAATACACCTTCCATATCCTCTGCGTGTCGTAAGAGGCGACTAAAGGAGGTAAGGGTGAGGCAACCCTGACAGAAACCTCGAGTGCTGAAGACGGAGGTTCCAGGCCACACGGCGCACTCTATTAAATCATGGATCCACGCACTTAACGCTTATGATCATGTCGATAGTCACTTACAGGACTGGCGGTATGATCAGCAAACGAAAAGAAGAAGAAGAAGAAAAGAACTACTGTCTGGATTAATTTGCTACAACTTGGGAGTTATTATGCAAGAACTATACACGTCAAAACATGATAATTGGTGACAAACGGAAATTGTCTGCTACAAGGTGTTAAAATACCACAATTGCGATCAGCACTACCTAGATCTGATATTAAACGTGACTGTATATACTGTTCAGAAGTTTTAACTTTGGATAATAAAATGCCGGTCAAACCAGGAGAGTTGTAAGCAAGGTAGAAACCTTAGAATTCCATGAGACAGTATTGATACCATGGATAGATAAAATGATTGGGGTAATGCTGTTGGAGAACGTAAGCGCAATGCCTTTGATTTCGTGGCAGCGGAAGCAAAATATATTCGTAATTGTGCTCAAGTTTTCCTCCGAAATAGAGATAAAACGTTTGAGTCCGCTGGCAGGCTAACATATAAATTGCAAGACGAGGCTTTCAAGATGATTTGCTTATATCGTGACGAGAACGATGAATGGCAGTACTCTGTGCCAGAACTGTTAGAATACATTGGCACTTTTCTAAATGGACAAGATGGATATTCACTTAAGTATCTTAAGCTAAAGCTGAGAGAACACTATGGTGATGATATCAAAATAACAAGCATCATTGGAAACCCGAGCATTGTCAGTTTTCGCGATTCAGCACACACGATTCTTCATGAAAAGTGGATAACTGATAGAGTTACTGATGCGAGTAGTGAGCCAGGACGTATTAGTTAGATGGCCGCCTCAATCATCATTGATGATATCTGGTCGAGCGTATGTGATTGTGATACATATCCTACTATGGAAGAAACAGAGAATGGAGATAGTAATGGTAGTAAATGGTCCACGTCCTCCAACAGAAGATGCACAGCCACAGCACATTCTATTATTTCAGCATGCAGACCCAAGTCTTTTATCTCACCACTTTTGCTTGCGATAGCTGTGTACATAGATTGAAAGTATGCAGCTCGTGAACTTTTAGACATTTTGAGTAGCTTAAGCTTCGCCAATGATTATAAGGAGGTACACCGGTTTAAACATGCTCTGATATCATGTGAAGATCCATCTAACGCCTTAGGTGGTTTTGCGCAGTTTGTTTATGACAATGCCGATTTCAATGTAGCTACATTTACTAGACATAACACTTTCCACGGTATGGTGGCATAGATTGTGCAACTCCACCTGGAATTGTGGCTAGTTCACACATAAAACGCACAACCAACAAACCATCTGCTGAAACCGTTAGCACATTTGGACACATTCCTATATAAAAAATACGATATAGCGAACCAGCTGTTTGGGGGCTGCATTCTGTTGTAATAGAGCCCCTCAGCATTCATGACTTTGAAAACAAGCATTTGCGCTCAACGGTTTCACTAGAGTATCTGTGGGTTGCTGGCTATATCCTTGAGATAAAACCACGTCCTTCCTGGAGTGTCTTCATGAAGGTGGCAATGGAGGGAGATCAATATGAGACAACCAGAATAGAAGTCTTCCCCTTCATCAATATGGATTCTACAAATCCCAGGACTATCTACACTGCATTACGCTTTGTACAGAAGCAGTGTGGAAAACACGGCCTGCGAATATGGCCAGTTACATTTGACCAACGTGTATACGTAAAGCCTGCAGAGAGTGTCACTGCATCACAAGATCTAGATAAAATCATTGTTCGTCTCGGTGGCTTCCATCTGCTTATGTATTACCTCGGTAGCATTGGTCAGATTATGGCAGGAAGTGGCCTAGCAGAGCTGTGGTAAATGGTATTTGCCTAAGGATCAGTTATGCACATGTTAACCGGTCATGCATTCTCACGTGCATATCGTGTAGACATCCTTATCTCAGCATCCCCATCTATGTCTTGATGGAAACATCTGGCGGCATGGACAACATCGACAAAGATCATTTGGGTAACCTTCATAAAGGCCTTCTTGACCAGGAACAGAACGTCATTGATGTAGTTGACTAGGAGTGTATCCCCCAGGTAAGTCAAATTAGTTCTCAACTCCTTGACCAGGATGAGCACCAGAGCAGAACATGCAAACTCTGGGTCCAGTATATCCGACAGATGGCCCACTTACAACTCTTCATTTGTGCGGAGAGAACAGTGGATTGGAGGCTCCACTTCCATTGTGCGGGGAAAATGATCCCCCATTTCCCAATTTCCACACCACAGGACATCTTCCATATGCAAAGTCTGCGATGTCTGTATCTACGACAAATGAAAGCCTTTTTTATGAGTAAACGCAATTTGCAGAGAAGGGATATTTTACCATTCGTCATCATGCTGAATTTTGTGTGGGAATTTCTCAGACCAGACAATCGAAGAGTATTTTATGCGGATGTGGAATAACAGATAGTACATTAGCAAAGTGCTTCCATGCACTTCCTCACTAAGACACACTGGAACGGTTCACTGGGGTGCACACTATTCATTCAGAGCAACATAAAGCCTTGCGCCAAAGCACTCAATCAAGGGACAACAAGGAGCTTGCAACATTTGTCACTTGTGCAGTGGCTGAAAGCACAACCACCAGTTTGTGGATATGAACTAGATGACCTCCTGTCCCTGTCAACTGCTATTGTTACAGATGCATCTGTGCGTTATGGTGCTGCTGGAGAAATTGGACTTGCAGTGGCATTACAAATAACTGGAAAAAGGTTTACAGACATCAAGCTCCACCGTAATGACAAAGTAACGACAATTCATTCTATAAGTAAGACCATCAAAATCAAGGGACAGAACACAGTAGTCTGTCATCAAACAGAATCACATGTGTTCTAAATGACAGCTCTGAAATGAAAGCGTTCATGGCTTACGAAGTTGTTCCTCGGGAACTTTCCCTTTTCCATGATAGTGTGATGTGGAAACCAGCAACGAGTTCCCTAGGTATGCTGGTGAAATCACTGATTACCCAACAATCAACCATGACAGTGAATTCCGTTTTTGTTTTAGATGGTGGTCACCTACCTCAAACAGATGTTTGGCCACAACAATCCATGTATTCCGATGTATATCAATCATTCATACACATTGAGGACTATGGGGCTGTATCAGCTGTGGTGTTTGATGGATTACTTCAACAAAGGCAGCTGAGCAGAAACGGAGAGCCCAGAAGTGTACTTCCAGCAACATCATATTCGAAGATAACATGCCAACCACGACTACCAAAGCAGCATTCTTACCTAACAGTAGCAACAAGAAGAGACTGATCCAGGCTTTACGTGAACAGATGCTTACTGCTGGCGTATGGGTCAAGCAGCCGTCGACGCACTGATTGTCTCAACAGCGTTATGCATAGCAGAGTCTGAAGATCTACAGGTTATTATGTTGGAACGGATACAGACTTACTGGTCATGCTTGTAGCTCGGGCAAACACTACCATAGCTATGTGCCTGTTATGCCGTAGGAGTCCCACAACATTGTATAACGTTCGTGATATTCAACATGGCATCGGAAGCACCAGCAAACATTTGATATTTCTACATGCTGAGATACGGCGTTTGCAATGTATCGACCGGGTAAACGCAAAGCTTTCAACATAATACACAAAAAGCAGGACTATGAATGACTGGACACCTTCATAAAGAGCGGAAACATTCATGACGAGGTGAAAACTGTAAGAGAAAGCCTTATTCTCAAGTTGTATGGGGCTCACAAATTTAAATCTCTAGATGAATACCGCCACATAGCATACAAACTGGCAATCGGTAGAAGTTTCCTCAGGTCTTCATTTCAACTAGCAAGTCTACCTCCAACTAGGGCTTCAGCAAAGCAACACTCATACTGTACTTATCTAACTGCCCAGGAATGAATGGGATATCTTTAGCCACCAACCGAATGGGGATGGAGATCACAAGATGATATCCTCTCACCCGTAGAAACTGACATTCCTGTTGCACAAACGCCACCCCCCCCCTCCCCCAACACCTTGCTCGGAATGGTACAATGCAGATGCAGAGCTGGTTGTGTCAAGTCATGTGCAAATATTCTTGGACTGTTTTGCTCCTTAATGTGCAGCAATGGTATGGGTCAAACATGCAACAATACTGCACCAACATCTTTAGACACCGATGATGAAGATGACGTAATAAATGTTCAAAATTAAGACCTGTTAGAAGACTGGTGTATCTTTTGAAATCTATTTCTGTCATACATGGCAATAGCTATGTTCAACATAGTTATTAAAATATACAGCATGTTATTAAAAGGAACTGACTCATAGATGTCAAGAATTTAACATAACTTTGAGTCTAGAATGACCAAACACTGTGCTATGTGGAATCGCCTTACGATACAGACTGGGACAGTACCAGATTTCAGGAGTATTTAGAGAGAGATATGAGTGACAGTGGGCAGAAATATAGTTGAATTTTACACAGACCTTTGCATTTTTGTCCCAAAGTATACCCCAACCCGTTCACCAGACCATATAACTTCCTCTATCTGTATAATAGGGGAGGATATGTATGATCTGACGAAATAGGGTACCTTTTGACAAATACAAAAGGCATATGAATTTGCAATGAAGACATCTCCTGATACATAAAGAAATCTTAATCCCAGGAATTAATCTATACTCTAATATTACCAACCCGGCAATTCGCCTAGCTCTAAAAGAAGTCGATGGAATCAATAGACCTTCCATTTTTAGCTATGCCCCGCCCATCACTAGCTAAGCTCCACCCACACCTCGCTCGTGTTCGGATCGATCGATCTCTGAAATCACTGACTATGTATTTCAAGAAAACTATACAGGTAAGCTGTTGAATATTTTGAAACTAATTTGAGTGGGTGATAATGCTGCCTAAGGCAGCAACAGCGCCCAGTCAAATTAATTGCAAAATATTCAACAGCATATTTATTAAATAGCAAAGAATTATAAAGACATACACTTCATACAACGTGTCGGAGTATTTGAGATTTGGTGACGGTCGATATGGATCCCTTTGTGACGCAATGATGGTGACGTCATAATACAGGCACTGAGATGATTATTACGTCATAGGTGGTCAGATGATGGGTGGATACTCTGGAAAGGTGAATTGAGGAATCAATTTCTAGATATACCCACCAATTCCTAGCTATGGTCTGTCCACTCTTTACCCGTTATGGGATCGATTGAACCCTGAATTCCATGAGTTTCAATTTTCAAAAAACTGTTCAGGTAAGCTATTGAATATTTTTAAAGTAATCTGACTGGGCGCTTTTGCTGCCTATCAGAATTGTTATAAAGTAATACAATTCGTACACATGACAAACGTTTAACGGTTCATGACGGACCTAGCTATATCTACATCATTCATTACGCATTTTGATCGTGATATCAGTCAATGTAATTCTTTGGCGTCATATATAATTGAGTGAAAGCATGTATTCATCCAATGAATTCGACCTGGCAAACATTGGTTTTTTCTAAAAATTAATGCTTTAATTAAATATTACAATGGATTGCGTTTGGTTGAAGCCCACTTTATCTACGACAGTACGCCATTTTCAATTTTTGTATTTTGATTATTAATCATGTAATTAATGGTTTTATTAGAGTACTTGTGTCTGAAAATCTATGTTTAGACACATCATTTGCATTTCCATCATTTCTTGTTGCAAGAGGACGATAAAGTAGAATATGGCGGCTCTCTTGGCCACGGTCTTGTTGGCCATCTTGAATGTTCAGAATTTGATTTTCACATGGCAGTCATTTTGAAAAAGTATTTCTTTCGAAATAGTTCTCCATTACTAACATCCCAACCAAGTATGGTAGTGGTCCGATCAAAACTCTAGGTGTTGTCACAGTTCAAAGATCCATCCTGAAATTCCCATTCATTCACTATGGGGTAATATTCCATGAATCGAGGTTCAAAGGTCTGGCCGGCATTTAAAAAAAAGAATTTCAAAAACAAATCCCCAGTGGGAACATCTTTACTGAGTATATGGTAGTGATCAAAATCAATACTGAAAATCCCCATACATTTCCTATGGGAATTTTGCCCGCTTAAAGGTGGGTAGCTCGAAAACTCTTGGGCAGCTGTAAATTCTATTGTATAGCACACGATTCCAGAGTGGGTAGCCGAAGTTAACTAAGTTTGGAGTTGATCAGATGAAAACTGTAGGAGGAGGTGTGGTGCAAGATTTTATTGACGAAGAATAAGAAAGAAAGAAAGAAAGAAAGAAAGAATGAGAGAAAGAAAGATCCCCGGGTGATTTTAATAATCTGCGTCAGTGTTCTGACAGTGCCGTTTTGGTAATATATATGTCTCTTATATTTCGTTACTGCTGTAGATATATGACTATTGATCTGGTTGGCGCAATCGATAGGTTTATCATATGATAGCCGGGAATTGTTAGCCTCCATTAACTTAATACCCGCATTGTAGTTTGATACATGAGGCTCAGGTTGTATAAAATGTTACTGAAAGCTGATGTACTCTTTGCTACCGGGTTTAGAAATGCTATTTTATTCTCTGATCGTACACGGTATTATATATCTTGAGCGACCGTCTGCTCAGCTTGGATGTTGGTTCAAAGAGACTGTGTACGGCTCTCAATTACCGCCTGTAAATCTTCTTTGCGGAATAACGCGCGTTATATACTTCTATCGCGTATTGTCAGGCTAAGATACAATTTGCAGTGCTGATATAATGAATGATAAACACTGCATCGGGGTGGGGTGGGGCGTGGCTGGCGGGACGGGACCAGTGCTGCGAGAGAATGTGGGAAACCGCTCTCATATAAATCCTTATTACTTTTATTAATAGATGTCAATAATTTCCAATTCAATGGTATGTAATTGCATCGTGCCTTCACCGAGCGAATATTGATCAGCGCTGTTAAACCTAAATGAAACATACATGCATGAATACCTTATCTCTTTCACCAGTGTCTTTCTTAATTTCCCAATTCTACTGCCGGCGGGCGTGCTGGTAATCCATTAAATATTTCGATACTATTTGACTAGAAGCAGTTACATACTACTCCAACTAAGTAATTAATTTAATTAATAATCAACAGAAAATAGCATAGACGGTAAGGAATTTGTGCTACCTGGTTTGTTGAAATGGGAGGGTTAATGGAAGGTGTGTGGCATTTAATCATTAACAACAATTGTGAGCGACTTGTTCTAGATAGACTCAAGGCAAAAATAGTTGAAGTAGGATTGCAACGAGTATCTGGGAAAATGCAATTAAAATGAAATACGAGTTTGTCTAGAATGTAGTGTCCATCGATATGTTGCGCACACAGCCCATCCAATCTTAGGACACGGATTCATTAAACTGCCGCCCACCTCCCTCCCCTACCCAAAACATTCAGCACACAGGCAAATTTAAGCGACTACCATTCGCATGGCTAAGGGTCGCACCTCAATAATGCAAATCTATAGTGATTTTGACTGGCAGCTGTAACGAGCAACCGATTTATTAGCATCTAAATACAAGAAATCTGTATAACAATAAATCATATGACGACTATGAGGTTATTGATTGCCTGAACAGGGTTTAAATCCAATTCTCAAATCTTCGCCTAATTATTCTCATATTTCCAACCAGTATCGTAAGAAATGTGATGCAACAGGTTATTATCTAACCATCGTAAATTGGAGCTTTAAATTGAACAAAGTCACTGTTAGTTGCGCATGTGGGTAGGGGAATCAGATCTGTCAGTCAAGTAAAACAAGTGCATAATGATGAACCAGTCATGCATATAATAATTATGTTATTACACATGATGATTGTGATATCCAATCCAGTTAATCTGATATCTATTTGCTCCAACAATAATGTCGTGTGGGGACGAGCATTTGTTTATCGTGGATATATTGGAGGAATCTGTCCATCAATCATCTGATATCAGAATCAAAATACCTCACTTGTTCGTCAACGCCGCAATCAAATTATTTGGTTCGGACATGAAAGAGACGCTTTAAGCTGACAGTAACCATCTGATTTGTATGTCTTTGCTCATATTACCGCATTTTTGCAATCAATTCCGGAAATTTTTACGATTTTGAAAAGAAGGTGAAACTCAATTTTATTTAATAATGGATAGATCCGATCTGTCAATCAATATTATGACATCATAATTAATTTTGCCACATGCAGGTTGACGTCACAATCATAATGCACAAAGAATGTCGTAACTAGGCCCGTCGTGAACATTGAATCTTTCCTCAAATGTACGAATGTCGTTACTATTTAAACAATATTCTGTTGAATATTTTGAAACTAATTTGGCAGTGCGCTGTTGTAACAGCCAACCTGTGCCGTTACCTTGGATCTGGGATTCTCTGAAGTCAGAGGTTTCAACAGGCAACAAAAGTGTAGCTTATCTAAATATGTGGTTGTGATGGGTTGGGGGTGCCATAGACAGAATTGGATCTCTAAATTAGTGTTATTAATTCAAGCTATCTTTCTGAAAGATTATATACATGGGGTTAATGTCAACTATCAACTAGAATCGACGGTTGATAGATGTAAATGGATCCACGCATTCCTCTCCCATTCTCCAGGAAATATGTTTTCCTATACAGGAAGAAATATGCTCGGTGGTTCTCTGCATAGTTAAAGATACAATATGACCATCTCTTGCATACGTATTCCACGTGGCTGGTAAATATCTATTAAGCTAGCAGGTCACGGGTTACATTGTCATGTTCTCTAATCCAATGATTAACAGCTAATCAATTCTTAGAACAGTGCAACTTATTTATTTGTTTATTCCCCTCTTGGCATTCGTAGAACATTGAGCATTTAAGCAATTATAAGTCACAGCAATCAATTAGTGCATATATGTGTTTAGAAAGCGATTGCACCATCAGCCGGATTGAATATTAAAATTAGATGAAGTTGTGTGTAGGGCTGTTAGATTATGGAAATAAATAATCGATTATGATGTCTGAAAAATAATCGATTTAATCGGATAGTTGATTATCTAATCTTGAGACTTTGGAAGTAGCAACCATGTAGTGAGAGAGGGAGGCAGGGGGAGGGAGGGTGGGAGAGAGAGGGAATAGCTTTCTTAAAATTAATAATAGTAATAATAACAATAATAATAATAATAATAATAATAATAATAATAATAATAATAATAATAAATAAATAAATAAATAAATAAATAAATAAATAAATAAATAAATAAATAAATAAATAAATAAATAAATAAATAAATAAATAAATTAATTAATTAATTAATTAATTAATTAATTAAAAATAACAAATTACGCAATTTCATAAATTGGTTCTTGGTTCCTAGTTATGTTTAGATTACCTCACTAAGTAGGCCTAGGCCTGTGAAAAGCCCGCATGACTCCCAATAGGACAGGCTATAACAATCAATCCTCTGGTTGGCTGATCACAAGAAACAGCCCTGCCCAGTATAACGAAGTCAATTTGGAATCCATTGTTCACTCGTTCCCATTGGATAATGGTGTTAAGAAACAGGCGCGCATGCCCAGATTTTCAAGCCAGTAAAAAGTCGTCAATTTAATTTTGACATTACAGAGATTCACTTTTAATTATATAGAGATCGTCCGTAGCGCATAGTTACGATGTTTCCCTATTTTCCAGCATTGGAAAAGCTGAATATTTTGAAAAACATTTGGTTGCGGGTTGAGCAATAAATTTAAGTCAAATTAGTTACAAAACAATCGGCAAAATTTATGAAAATTTGGAAGAAATTTTGTAAATTTGCTACAAAGTAAATCTTGTGCATTTTTACGCGAAATAACCATATTATTTTAATTTGTATTATGATATAGATTTCGCTCGTAGTGACAATCTACGACGTTTTCCATCATCAGAAAATCGAATATTTTGAAAATCATTTACTTGCCTAACGCAGCAACAGTTTTAAGTCAAATTAGTTCCAAAACAAGTGTCAGAATTTGTAAAAATTTGCATTAAAATATTGTGAATTTACTATAAAAACAGTAATTCATTTTTTAGATTTTTTCGAAAATGGTCACCAACACCCTATGGCCTATGGCAAACAAATTCTTTCTATCAAGCAATTACTTACATAAACTTTCGCATGTATTGATTATGACTCGGAAGGCGCAGGCTTGAACGTCGAGAATAGAGGTTTATGCAACTACCTTGCTAAAACAATCAACCCATCGATGCATTAGCAGTCTTACAAGACTAAACACGAAAATATGCCTGATTAAAATAAATACTCGACTTTTGCTCGATTAAATCGATTTTTTCGATTTTTCGATTAAACCATTTTACACTTGATTATATAATCGCCAGGGAAAATAATCAACTATCGATGAAATATCGATTAACGGAACAGGCCTAGTTGTGCGTCTGTTTACTGGCCTGATTTGAGTTATGTTAAGATTGTGCAGTGAGATTATGTTTAGCAGTTACAAGTGACAAGCCTTGATGATGTTCTTTGCCTAACAGCTCGCTGTCTGATTGGTGATATAATTTCTAGATGACAGTGTCACTATAAAGTACTGAGCACGTGTGTGGTATACAAGCATTTCTTGCAACATACTGTTGGTCTTCGTGTCAAACAAGTGAATTGATCTCTTTGGTTCCTTATTTTACCTATGTGAGCATCCATTTTAGGTAAGTGCTGCTACGTGCGACTTCATGTAGGATGCTGCTGCCATGACTGTCACGGTGTTGTGATTTGTTTTAAGCCGAAGACATATAGTATTTCTTTTACCTGATTGTGCTATATGGAAGTCAAAGGGAAAGTCGTAATTCAAAATCGGTAAAATGTGGGTTCGTTCGAGTTGGTCAAGTACGTGCATGCATGTGATGTGCCTTGGACGGTTGAATGGAAAGGACGTAAGGGGTATTTGTCTGTAGTTCACTACAACATGCATCTTGACATTTTTTCTAGACACCAGGGATGCATTTGGTTAGCGATACCCTAGCTTGGATGGCGGTGTCCGCCATGTTCTGGAATAGCAGTAATATACCAGAACTAATGTGTGCAGCACATGCATTTAACTGTATTAAGGATGAGCCATAGACTGAAGGCCTTGATATCTTCAAAGTTGTGTAGCTGCTCGATAAATAGTAATATCTCAGGTAAGTTGTTTGCACAACACGGTGACTCGAGCCAATGTTTGATAGGGTACATTTGATGTGTTGCAATTGCATTCAAGGCTTTGTTTTCCTGTCATTGAATACCTAGGGTTCCATTTTGAGAAAGGAAACGCCAAAGGTGTCTAGACACGTGTACTTAATATATCTCCAGAAAGCAATCGATTTGCGAAGTTTCCTTCTTTCCATGTTTGTGTAATTAATATAGTGTCACTGTGCCTGCTACCTCATCTTTGCCCTGCAAAGATATTGAAATTAGCAGGATAGGTCTAAAAATTATTGATTTTTAGCATGTGACCAACCGCGTTTTAGTCTTCAGCGTAACAAGCATTTGAAAGTTTTATTAAACCACATGAGAGAAGCTCCATTTGTTTCATTTTGTTTGAATTGAGCCACTCTACGAAATGCTTTCGTCTATAATTCCTTAGTTACTGAATGGTGATTGCTTTCTTGGCGATATTATTCAATAAATCATATAATTACTTTTCTAGTTCACCCTAATTGTTGTGTAGCATTTCTTCTTTGCCTGCTAGACATTGTGCAGCGTGTTATCGGTGACTACTATGATCAGGTCTCTGATTGTCCAATATGTCAGAGTGACGTCATCAGTGTATAAATTGATGTGAATACTCTTCAAGTGTATTGTTATACCAAGTTGATTATGTGTGAACTAGAGTTATCTGAGCAGCAGGGACGATACCATTTAACAGTTAGTGAATCTATTTGTCTATGTCATTCAGTGTTGCAGTAAACACTTCATAAGCTTTAATTTCGCGTGGTAGTGGCTTATTGCTAGCACGGTTTATTCAAATGTGAAACTTGACATAAAGTGTGCATTTGGGAATGTAACATTGGCAGTTGATGTTCAACATTTGGGATTTGTACATTTTAAGCGAATTTTATATTGGCTATCTTTACTCGATTAAGAAATGTTAATATTATTAATTTCAGTAAAACAGGTTTACTGCAGGTAATAAAATTAGCCATTCTTCTTCTTCTTCTTCTTCTTCTTCTTCTTCTTCTTTTCGTTCGCTGATCATACCGCCAGTCCTGTAAGTGACTATCGACATGATCATAAGCTTTAAGTGCGTGGATCCATGGTTTATTAGAGTGCGCCGTGCGGCCTGGAACCTCGGTCTTCAGCACTCGAGGTTTCTGTCAGGATTACCTCACCCTTACCTCCTTTAGTCGCCTCTTACGACACGCAGAGGATACGGAAGGTGTATTCTAAGCCCCACCTACAGGGCCATTCTTGATTAAGCAGGTCTATACATTTTTATCCTTTACTACAAAATCAATATTCTTGTCCATTTCCTTCCTAGGATAATCTATTGACATGTGCAAAGTGAAATGAGGTCAATTGCACAAGAGGTGATTTATGGCTAATGTTAATGCTACTAATACAATGGACACATTGCGTGGGTGATTGTTCGGAATCTCTCTTAAACTAGGCATCTAGGTTAGGGAGAACCTAGAGTAATCCAACACTCTACAGAGCAGTGCATAGGATAACTAATTGGAGACCATGAAATGGCAATGGCTTAGAACGGATTTATTGCCTTTAGAACCATGTTTTGATGTGACGTAGTTCCGAATATCTTGCTATGTATGGCACATGCTCCAATTAGTTCTCAGACGCACTGGCTTGTTCAATTTTGCCATGCCATCTCGCTTTATTGGCATAAGCCTAGCATTAGTTTGCTGTGAAATGTCATTTGACTTACGACTAATTTACTGTTTTGTAGAAGCGGATCTAGTCCTGCACGTTTGAAGTACTGGCAAATCTGCATTCATAATATTTGTTTTCGTCCGGAAGACATGGTTGCACTTTGAAATAATTGATTGGCAATCATAACGAGCTATAGAGATTTCCTCGAGGACAATTTGTGTGACATAATCATTTTGCAAATGGAAAGTGATGATTTTGATTCTTGGCATACCGGATTCCATTCTTGAGCGGGTATAAATGGTGAATCGATATATACCTCCTTCACCTTTTTGGATGTATTTTAACCTTTAACAGCCCCTCGTCGCCAGCCTTAGCTGAAGGGCACTAAATGCCATGCGCTGATGTGATAAAATGGCATGGTAATGATAAGTATTATGATAATGACAATGATCAGGAGGAAGATGGTACATGACAAAACCAAGTATAATGAAACTGCATGTATATTTTTATCAAGAAAATATGCTGATTGCTGAGTTATGTGCAATAATACATTTACCAATATACCAGTGTGTGATCGTACAGATAATTATCAAGTAATATCTGCATAATGTGACACATAGTGCATAATATGCATATTTACATTATGCACTATGTGTCACATTATGTAGATATTGGTCGTTAATAGTCCGTATGATCACACATACAGTCTGTTGCAAATTCATGTTGGGATGTGCGCGTACAAATGGACAGCTTCTGGTAAAACTAAACATTTCTGATCTGAGGCTCATGTGCAGGAACAGACCAGAAGTATAAGATAGCTTGCCTGTTGAGTAAGACACGAACATAGCTGGGAATTCGATCCCAAATGTACGCATGAAAATGTGAGCTTCTAATCATGTGAAGTGCACTCAGCGTAGCATATTTATGTTATGATGATCTCGTGTGCTATATGAAGGGCACATTGTTAGATTGGGCGTGGCGACGAAGAGCATGCGCAAAGATATAGCATTATGCTAGAGTGAGCATGCAAAATGGGAAATCATCCTGCTTTTAAATATCCTTATCTGGTATTCCTCAGCTGATGTATTAGTAATGGGATGAATTACATCCCCCACCCCATATCACCCCCATCATAGCCCCTGATACATGTATTACTGAATTCATTATTTCACAAGCTAAAGTATAATTGGTTGATGCCAGCATATGAATCTTTAGTTAGCTGGATGCGAATAGAAAATGGACAGCAAGGCGTTCGCATAGTTATGAAGAGTTGATTTTAATTTCACCTAATTAATGTATTTATTAAGCAAAGACAGAATGTACACGCACATGAGTTTAGTAAACGTGAATCAGCATCGTATGCCATCTACTATTGCATTCGTATAGTGTGACCTCAAAACAGCCTTATGGTCATTCAATGGCTTAGGCTTACGTGGTGCCTCCCAGTTGTTGTTTCACCGTTTCTATTTATCTACGAACAGTGTCTTAATTTCAAGCTCTGTTGGAATAACAGTTCAGCAGGCTTCCATAACAACATGTGACAACCATGCAGCCAATTTAGTAAGCTAATCATAATTAGCATGTTTACTTAGCTTCGAATATTGTTTGTCATCTGAGAGTGTAATTTGTCAATGAAAGCTTTACTACTATCCGGGCAACTGCATTTCCTATCTGGGAGTCACGTTTCTCGAACTGCTAGGGGTTTTTTTTAAATCAGTTCATCACACTAGCCCAACTCATAGTGCACCAAGATCCTCCACTGTCGGTCATCTTCGTGCATACGATCAAGTGCCACTAGTATTGCTCACATTGATGTTACTTTTGGCTCTAACAGTATTATGTAGCTCAACTTTGCATAACTCTGTGCAGAGTTAGTGTCAGCTCTGCTGACGTTCATGTTAGCGTCATTGTGTTTAGTGGGAGTAGCATTGGGCATAGTGACCCCAGCCGATCAGTGTTAATAACAACCAACATCAGTTAATCTGAACACACACGCACGCACGCACGCACGCACGCACGCACGCACGCACGCACGCACGCACGCACGCACGCACGCACGCACGCACACACACACACACACACACATAGTTAAGAACAGGAACACACCACACATTGTTAGACTCTGATATTTAATTACATTCACGGTTTTTACGCATCCTACAACATAATTCCATTTTTGTACAATTTAAAAAGTGGGCATTCTGTTAGTTGACATATTAACATCATTCCACGAAATAAATGAACACTGGCCTTTTAGATTTGTCAGACGGTACATATCATTTACTTTTCATGACATTAATACCACCGTGTTACTTTATTAGCATTTCGTCTATAAAAATGCACAGCTGCCAGATTTTAAACAATGGCCAAAATTGATGAGCTTTTGGCGTCTTCTGACATAATTACTCAACTGATTTGCACATGGCATAGGGGAACTCGTAGATGCTAGGGCAAGGAACATTTGGAGTTGTTATTCATTACTCTAGCGTATGGGACTTTGATGATATATTCATTTCCTTTCTCAGTAACCCCATAGTTGCATTTTTGTTATTTTCTTTTTATCAGGTGTCATGGAAACGGCGTTTCAAGAAAGATGTAAACATTGATCCTTTAGATTCGTCAGATTGTATCTATCATCCACTCTTCAGGATGTTAACATCAAGATATCCTTTTATTATTACTTTGCCAGTCACAACAAGGCACATTTACCTGATTGTAAGCGGCGGACAAAATTTGTGACCTTTTGACCTCTCGTGCCCTAATTACTTGATTGGTTTTGCATATAACATATTGGAAATTGTAGAGGCCACAATAAGGAACATTTAAGTGGTCAATTATTATTCCAGTTTAGGTGGACTTTCCAGTACCCACTATTGCATTTACTGCTATTTAAAAAAAGGTCAATCATAAGTCAAGCAGTTGTCATAGTAACAACATACAACATTTCATGAAATAAATTGACTCTGTCCATTTAGACTCGTCAGATAGAGTTAACATCAAAACATTCCTTTATTATCACTTTGTTAGTCATAGCAACGTACTTTGTCCGATTTTAAACAGCTGTCAAAATTGCTGACCTTTTGACTGCTGATGACCTAATTCCCCAAATGAATTACGTATGTCTTATAGCAAAATTTAGGGTAGCAAAAGGATAACTTTTTAAGTGGCGATGTATTAGTTTACTATGATTGTCACAGAGGTTATGCCCATTATCGTTACCTCCATGCCGTAATATGGTCGGATTCCTTATGTGTTATACGCGAAATATTCACCCGTCAGAAGACATAGTGAGTCACAGTTTACCGCATGTTAACATATATTATTAATCAGCATAGTTCTAAGTAATAACAATATATAGGTGGCTCAGGTGGGTGTGGAAGGTGGTTGAAAGGTGGCCCCTTGTAGCGCATGGACTAAACCATTACCAAATATTCACCATCATATTTATGAATATTATATAAATCTAGTGCGCAAATGACAGGCACGATAGCACAAGTCATGAATCCATCTGCGTTAGAGTTAATGCTCGCACACTTAGACGTGTGTATGTAGGCACCTCAGTCTGGTAAGAACACTACAGGATCCACTTTGCTAACTAAAGCCAACCCACTTAGACGTCAAGTTAAGAGGCATCTTCCTATTACCATAGACTTAAACTATTCATAGTTTACTCAAGATGGTGCTATTGACAATGGTGTATTCCCTCCAATGAAGCGAGGGTCGGCAGAATAGTGAAATTATGTAGGATTTATCACTTGTTTCATTTTTCAAGCATTGAACACAACGTGTGCGCAAACAAGAGCCATCAATTGCATATGCTGTTGCAGTTAATCTATTAGCGTAGGTCAACGCTCTGACACAGACTGAGAAATCTGCAAGACAAATTCTCAATTCAATCAAACGACCAACAAATTACTGCAATTTAGCTCAAAATCAGTATCAGGTACTTTTCTAGCGGCTTTAGCAAGTAATGATCCAATGCCCGCAGCAGGAACCGAGTTCGGCAAATTAGTGGGATCTTAAGACGTGCTCTCTGGATGGCATTAATCTCACAGATAGCATATCGCTTCAAGGCATGTCTAAGCCTGGGCGCACATTGCCACTACACTTACAGCTATAATAATGTATGATGTCTGCCTACTCACCTACTGGAGCCTACATGAAGTTGTAGGTGTATATAGTGTGTACGTCAATGCGCATCGTGTTTATGTTTGCATACACGCCTCAAACTGGTCATTATTACAATGTACATCGATAATCAAGACATGCTCATGCAGTAGTGCAATAGTCTGTAGCAGCTAATGAATATCTGCCCCAGGTCCTTCACAAGTATGAAGGTGTAAAACACATGCAAATTCATTTTGTCCGTATTTCATAGCTACCCATTTTCCTGATCAACCCAGTATTTTTGACAGAGTATTATCATTTCATAAATACTGGTTTGCTCCAGGAAATGTATCGACAGCACCTAGATTTGGGCATATTAGATTACATTCATCGACCAAAACGTCCATCAGTATGCATGTATGTGCTATGCAGTATAACTACTATTTAAGTGGAACACTCTGCAAGACAGAATGTGGCAATTTGTGTGAAAATTTGAAACGAATGCGATTCGTCCTTTTATGCATAGCCAGGCCTGGAACTTAGATGTCTAGATTTAGTAGTCAGGATTGATATCCACGATACATGAATAGTGAAATTTACTGCTAAGTAGGCAACGATATAATTTTAATAGACTCGATCGAAGTCATTAAAACATTAACAGCGCGGTGACCCAGGAAAATAAGCGTAACCCATTATCTTATTAGAAAGCATACTTGATGCTGAGCTTCAACAGGAGGCGGCATATAAGAAGTGTTGACAAATCTCATTATGTTACTGCGATTTTTACATATACTTTGTAGAGCCTCAATCTGAAACATATATTGTATCGGGGGTGGGGGGTGGGGTAGGGGGCTAGTCATAGTTATCACTTTACTATACTTCGATTCATAGACAGTGTTGCTATGTATTGATTGTAGAATGTGTTTTCATCAAGATACCAATAATTCCAAATAAAAGGATTTATTGAAATATATGTTCAGTTTACATGCATCCGCTATGATCATGCTGGTTATTGGAGGCACTCTTGTTCGGAAGCATGGGTTTATAGATTAAGCCTTTATAACGATATGGAGTTGCTCAGTTTGCTAGTACATTATTGTGTTCGAGCCCCCACGCTCCGCTAATTGACCTCTCCAGTTTTAGCTATGCCCCGCCCATACATAGTTAAGCTCCACCCACACTTCGCCCGTGCTGGGATCGATCCCCGAACGCCCTGACTATAGATTTCCAGAAAACTACACAGGCAAGCTTTTGAATATTTTAAAACTAATTTGACTGATTGCTGTTGCTGCCATATAGTCCAGTCAATATAGGGATATACCTAGAACAAATTGCAACAGAAGCTTTTTTGGTTTTATGTAATGCTACTGGCCCTCACCTACCAGAAAATAAAAAATTCCTAGAAATTCTATCCCGGTAAAGGACTATTTCACAGAATGTAATAGGACCACTTAAAACCAATTATTAAGCTGAATATCTTACGTATCTTTGACTGGAGACCCATAAAATGTCTTAACTACATAAATAAAAGTGATAGCAAAGAACTGTTATTTCGTGATGTGCTCGCTATATGACATCCCGCTAACAGTAGATCCGTTACTACGTCTCTTGATGACGTCATCATGACGTCAATTATCAATCTTCCAATATTCAAGTAAATTTAATCCAAGTTTTATGATTTGTTGAATCAGTATGATGAATTTAGTAATGGTTTATTATATACAAACAGTTACATCCGTCATTTTCTCAATGGACGGCAAGGTCCAACATACTCATATTATCTTTACACAAGACCAACGTCTATGTCGTCAAATTCTGACCAATGCAACCAAGGTAGCTCATTGTTGTGTGGAAGCCACCTAGAATCAAGATTATTTGCACTAAATCACTTCTCTCGCCTTCATGAGCCATGATTGTCTTGGCCTTCCAACAAAGTGGCTGATCGAAGGTGACAATGGGTGTTGAACCATGACGTTGGTTTTCCGAAGCAATGAAGTGCAAGGTTGAATAAATACAACTCATGTCAGTTGGATCCATATCTAGCATTCGGAGAAAGTGGATTGATGCTTTTCCCGGATGAACTCCTTTGCAAATGGCTTGCATGGTTCCAGACCAACCGGGGCGATTAGGGGTGTTGAACCATGACGTTGGTTTTCCGAAGCAATGAAGTGCAAGGTTGAATAAATACAACTCATGTCAGTTGGATCCATATCTAGCATTTGGAGAAAGTGGATTGATGCTTTTCCCGGATGAACTCCTTTGCAAATGGCTTGCATGGTTCCAGACCAACCGGGGCGATTAGGACGCAACGGCCATGACACTTTCCACATTACGTCCAGGTGTTTCCAAATGTCAGCCACACTAACAACAGGTAGTTTATCATAAACCAAAGGTACCCTATTGCCCTTTACTGCTTTGTAGTAGTGTATAGCAATTTTTGCATTATGGACATTATTACTGGCTAACTCTAGCCGTGGAATGACATGTGTGCTGTGCTAACTCAGGGGTAACGGCTACGACCATGCCCATGCCATGGAAGGTACCATGTCCATCCAACGTACGCAAGTTGTGGTCAACATTATCTGCAATATATTGTCCAAAATGTCCAGATATTGGGATATCAGTCCCTGGAAAGCACGCTGCACTTTTTGAGAAATTGACCACCTCTGAATATGAAACACAAAAAGCCATGACTTGCCAAGCATTCAATCAAAAACCTTGACCCAAACTGGTGATGCATTTGTACTCCAAGTCCTAATGGTATTGGTACAATGACAACCCTCGGTCTGGTCATCTGAATCATGCACTGACCAATAGAAGCAACTTTCACATCCTTTGACTCCCCACTTAAAAGGTTTTCTAGGAGGATGCGAAGTGTCGTTGGCAGATATGCCAAATTATGTTCCAAGGATCTGATATCAGTTGCCCCTGGGTAGACATCTTTTGATGTCTGCATACATTTGATGTCATTTTTTATGAGCGCAGATGCCGTTCTAATGATCTGATGCTTTCTTATCTCCTCGTCGTCCACCTTTGGTGCATCATGAAATGTCTGCAATATCTTTGCAGCAGTTGTTCGAAAGGTTACAACATCTGGACGACCGTTAATATTAGTTATTACTATGCTTTCCCCTACATGATTCTCAAGCTTTTGTCGCATAAATTTTACACTGTAAGGTTCAGTGCAGAATTCTGACATTTTGTTAACCAGGTCAACTACAGTTGTCTGTTCATCATCGATTTCCCTCAGATAATTGACTACCTTCAGGAAAGCGTCCTCCCTCGATGTATCTACTGGTCTGCCCAAACGTGGAATTTTGGGTTCATCTACTGGGGTTCTTCTATATCGCATGGGAATCTGTTTGCCAGTTCTAAAATTAACGCTGCACACTTGGTGGTATACAGCTTCCACCGCAAGAAGATCCCTAGCATATATGACCCGTCCTCGAACCTCTTCTGTCCAACTATCGTCTTCAGGCCTTTCATCACATGCAGCAATAATTGATTTCTGGCAATCCCATGTACGTACCTTGAAAACACCATCATTCTCATCACACAATAGCCCAGTTAAATTACTTTCTAAATTCAATATAATGTTTATTAAATAGTAAAGACATACAATTCGCACACAAACGCTTAGTCCGTCTTCAATTATGCGTTCGTGACGAACATATCTACGTCATTCATGACGTCATTGATTATGACGTCATCCTACACGTCACGTAGTTGATTATGACGTCATATGATGGATGGATAAACTGGAAGATTCATTGTGTAAGTTGTGTTCATACCAACACAGTGCTATTGCAATATTATGCTGATTAATGTAATACGTGTCAGACATACTGGTCCTTTGTCTTGGCAGAATTAGCGTGTGGTGTCAGTTGACGTGCTGCTGTCATTTGGATTCGGTTAACATAATAGATCTATGGATGATTCCAACTTATCCATCAATCACATGACAGCATAATCAACAACGTCACGTGTAGGATGACGTCATAATCAATTACGTCATGAATGGCGTAGATAAGTTCGTCACAAACGCTTAATTGATGACGGACTAAGCGTTGTTATACGAATTGTATGGCGTTACTATTCAATAAACATGCTGTTGAATATTTTGAAACTAATTTGACTGGACGATATTACCGTCATAGTTAGCACTCAGTCAAATTACTTTCAAAATATTCAACACCTTGCCTGTATAGTTTCCTGGAAATTAAGATTGCAGGGATCGATCGATCGAAACACGGTCAAAATGTGAGCGGAGCTTGGCTAAAGATGGGCGGGGCATAGCGCCTATTTTAGGACGCCTATTTTAGATCTTCCAACAATTAAATAAAAATTATACATCGATGTGTTTATGATATATATGATCACATTTCGCCGTTTTATCTTTTAAAAATGTGTTTTGTTACAGTCATCCTATAAATGATTGGGAGGCAGGCGTGTGCGTGTGTGTAGCTTACAAGTCAAAACACTGACGCTTGCGCACATGTACTGTCTTGTCAGCCACATGCGCACACCGGGCATTTAGCTAAACACATATAGCTGGGTAGTATTGGCTTTGGGAAATGTTAATTGTATTGACAAAGAATCACTGACATATTTACCGTTTATTATTGTTCTTATTTCGGGTGTTTAGCGTGTTGTGCGCGGATGCGCACTGTCCCAAAGGGAAGCCTGGCACGTGTCTAATACCGTTGTGAATCCCAAGGCGTGTTCGTCTCCTCAGAGGACCAAAACTTTGTCTCCAAGTCAGATGTGGCAATGAAACGAAGAAGAACCAATTATTATTATTATTATTATTATTATTATTATTATTATTATTATCATTATTATTATTATTATTTGATGTTCATCTATCTTGTATGCTTGATGTGAATGAACTAAGTGTTGACAAATGCTAGTATTAATTGGTACATAATTCCACATTTGCGTTGCCATTTAGAACCCGAAAATCGGTAAAATAATTCTTATAAATTGTACGGAATACTATCCAGAACATTTTGAGGCGGACTTGATTGGAAGTGGTTGCTGTATAGGAAAGAAACATCTTCCCATCAAATTCGTGTCAAAATATACAAATAACTTGCATAGCCTATTGTGTTGAACCTGTTATACTACTGTTATACTCGCTGTTGAAATGGTTATACGTCTAACTTGATTGTGATAATTATAATACAATAACTAAGGGATATGATGCAAATGACTTCTACTATTACAGTCACTACTACTACTACTACTACTACTACTACTACTACTACTACTACTACTACTACTACTACTACTACTACTACTACTACTACTACTACTACCACTAGTACTACTACTACTACTACTACTACTACTACTACTACTACTACTACTACTACTACTACTACTACTACTACTACTCCTCCTCCTACTACTACTACTACTACTACTACTACTACCACTACTACTACTACTACTACTACTACTACTACTGCTGCTACTACTGCTACTACTACTACTACCACTACTACTACTACTACTACTACAACTACTACTACTCCTACTACTACTACTACTACTACTACTACTACAACTACTACTACTACTACTACTACTACTACTACTACTACTACTACTACAACATGCGTGCGCATGTACGTGTGGGTATGTGTGTGTGAGAGCGTGCGTGCGTGTGGGTGGGTGTGTGGGTGGACCGATGGATGGATGGATGGTCCTCCCCCTCTATCCAGCCATGCCCACTCTATTCTTCTTTCCCATCCCTCATCCCATCTCCTTATCCGGATGGATGGATGGATCCTTCCCATCCCTCCTTCCCTCCCTTCTATGGATGGATGGATGAATGGATGGATGGATTGATGTATGGGTGGGTGGATGGTGGGATGGATGGATGGATCATGCCCATCCATCATCCCCAATCCACTTCCTTCCATGGATGGGTGTGTGGGATGGATGGTTGAGTTGCATGGATGTGTGGGATGGATGGATGGATGGATGGATGGATGGATGGATGGATCCTTCCTACCTCTCTCCGACTAAGCTCTATCCTTCGTATATGCACGTCCCGATCCCGTCTCCCCATCCTTCCATGGATGGATGGATGGGGGCATGGGTTGGATGGATGGGTGGGTGGGTGGGTGGGTGGGTGGGTGGGTGGCTGGCTGGCTGGCTGGCTGGCTGGCTGGCTGGCTGGCTGGCTGGCTGGCTGGCTGGATGGATGGATGGATGGATGGATGGATGGATGGATGGATGGATCCTTCCTCCCTCTCTCCGACTAAGCTCTATCTTTCCTTTATGCGCGCGATGGATGGATGGATGGGGCGTGGGATGGATGGATTGATGGTTAGATGTCTGGATGGATGGGTGTATGGATAGATGGATGGATGGATGGATGGATGGATGGATGGATGGATGGATGGATGGATGGATGGATGCATTGATCCGTCCATCTGCCTTGCCAGCCATCTGGCTGTCTGTGTGTCTGTGTTTCCGCCCAGCCACTCACTCACATAAAATTAAGGGAGCTGAATACTACTTTCGTTCTACATGTATGAACAAAGTTTAATTATAAACACTGCAGTGGCCTTTCGGGTGTGGTGAACACAATTCTATCAAATGGCAAAATATGTCCTCCAAACTTGATTCATTTTTTCGGCATCAAATGATCAAAAGGCATCAAAAGGCAAAATTGAGTGTCCCAACAAAAGCATATAACACCTTTGAATGATCGGTTCATGATCTCGTGAAGGAAACACTAATCACTTACCAATCCAATTCGGAAGAGTAAAATTTCACTAATCTGTGTGGAGTGAAACCAGTCCACTAATCATTGGCTTTATTAACGATGTTTGTGATAAACCCGGATCAAAGGAAACTCAAACCTTGCACAAAGTTCAATTGTTCAAATTAAACCATAGATAAGTTTTTCAAAGGAAATTGAGTAATTCAGCAAAGGTATATAAAGCTGTCTATACCGAAGGACTGGCAGATTTGTCATACAGACTACTGATGAAGCGCATCCCTGCGAAATGCATTTAGCCAATTGACGGTGTCCATAATTACTGTGAGTAACTTATAATATTGCGTATTGTATTGTTGTATTGTTAACCCTTGCATATTACATGTTAATTCTATAATTTGTCTTTCAGGTATAAGTAATATACTGGTTCAATTTGTAGTTGATGTAAATGAATTTGTGTGCTTGAATTTGAGTTTGCCTGATCGAATCTTTCTTACCTGCTCAACTGCCTGTCTGATTGCTAGTTAGATTGAACGCTTGTCTGTCTGAATGGCTATTGCGAGGAAGAATGGTCGTAGGAAGAATGGAAATGGTAAAGGGGGTTCATCTGCGCATGCGCGCCTGGTAATGCTGTATTACCAAATAATTCAGTGCTTCCACCATATTGCTACGCTACGTAGGCATTTAGATGCCGAAGCTCTCCCTGATCGGCTTAGCGGGAAGGTGGAAGAGCTGAATGGATTTTGTAAGCCAGCTATGCCAGATGATGACATCTACTTTGCCATCTGGAATGTGAATTTTGAGTGGGCAAAATCTACCATTAAGGCCATGTTAAATCACTATAATGAACGACTTGGTAGTATTAGAACTGAAGTAGTCCTCACACAGGCAATGCCACATTTAGACCTAGGTCGTGCTAAATCCAATACTATACGCTGGGCAAAAAAACAATAATAGAAAGCTCGACATTAATGCGATTAGTTCTTTTTACGATTTTGTGTGACCGATAGGTCCATCTCAGCAACCAATTCAAAATCTCGCACAAGCCACGCCTCTGGTCATGATACAAACTGTGGCCCCACAATCACAAATGAAAAAACGCCTCAGATCACCTGAAACTTCGCCGCCAGTCACAAAACGAGTAGACAATAAAATCTCTCCATTGCTACCATTAGATTCTGGCCCTAGAGATATGCTATTTGAAGCATCATTAATCCCACTACCTGACTCTCCACTAGGCAATCTAAATGACCCAAACGAATATCCGCCCTTGCCACAGATGGAAAGGGTTAATGGTAGCAAATCTGGTCCACGGACTGGCGCCTCTCAGAAATCCCCTCAGAGCAGTCAACCATCGGGTCTCAAGACCCCATCCCCAACAGGGAAACTGCCACAGCCCAGCTTCTCTCCAACTCCAGGTCCAAATAATGCACCGGAGGTGCGTCCTATTAAATTTGCAAATAGACCCAAAAAACCAACCATGTTGGAGAGAAACATTTTTTGGAAATTTCGTCATGAAATCGAAAACAAAATTGACTGGCGACTACCTGTTCTCACGAACAAAGTACTCATCTTTGGAGCTTCGAACCTGAGTCGCATTAATGTTGAGCCCCACCCTGAAACCAAGTTGCCTGCTACCCAGGAGCTAAATTGTGTCATGCTAGAAGACTAATTTAAAGGTACACAGGATCATTTAAACCAGAGAAAATAGTGATTAACATTGGTATTAATGATATGAATGAACCCATCTCTAGTTCAAAACATAGATTAATGCAGCTTCTCAGTGCGATTACGTCCAAATTCCCAAGACTGACTATTCAAGTCGGTTGACAGCTCAGCAGAGATTGGCGATTCAGTCCCTCAATTCGACGGCTGAATCATCAAAATCTGTGACTGTCATTCCTGCACTCAGACTCTCCGAATTTAATGTTGTTAAGGATAACATTCATTGGACTGAGAAGACAGCTAACTCTATGTATTCTGCCTGGCTTAAATTCCTAAATTTAAACTAGACAATGGCCAAGGTAACATCCGCCCGGAAACAGGACTGGGCAGTAATATTGTCAATCTAACTGGCTCCCCATTAGGTGAAGCAGAGCAATCACTGCACAATTTTGGTCTTACATTTGTCCCAACACCAAAACCTAAAACCGGTTTGGATGCTCTTTTAGATAATGGCTGTATGGAAACATCTGAATTTAGTCACCGTATTAAGTTAGTAGACTTCTTTCGTAACTCTAATAGTAACATTCCACCATTCATTGAAAAAACTGGCTGGACACCAAACGTAAAAATCCTGGACCCAGCGATCGGTGAAAGCATAGAACTCTTTTCAGAACGTGTTAAAAATTCTGCATTCCCTAATGATCAACCAAATTTACCCTATGAGGAACGCCAGGCCTTAATTGAATTGTCTAAAAACAGCGAAATTGTTATCAAACCTGCAGATAAAGGGTCGGCGACTGTAATAATGCTTAAAGATAACTATAAACGTGAAGCACAACGACAACTTAGTAACCCAAAGCATTACCAGAAAGTAAGCAAACCACTTTGGCAAAATAATTGCAGCAAATTTAATGAGATTCTTCAAAAATTGCTCAATAGCAAGAGGATCACCGAAAAGCAACATAAGTATCTCTTTGCTAAACTTGAGTCAAAACCACGGACTTTCTATCTTTTGCCAAAAATTCATAAACCCATAGATTCGTGGTTGGACCCAATGTCACCGCCCGGGCGACCTATAATTTCTGATTGTGGCTCAGAATCCTACAGAATCAGTGAATACATCGATTACCATCTACAGCCAATAGCAAATAGACACCCCAGCTTCTTGAAAAGCACAGAAGACTTCTTATCACAGGTCTCTGAGACCTGGATACCTCCAAATTCATTCTTGGTCACGCTTGACATCGAGAAGGGTTTAAATTCTATCCGTAAAGCATTCGTGAGCTACCCAGACACCATCAGGCCAGACAGAGAAGTAATAGCTCTATTAGAGCTGAGTCTGAAAGGCAATGATTTTGAATTCAATGGCGAAATTTACCAACAAATTTGCGGCTGCGCGATGGGCAAGCGCTTTAGCCCATGTTTTGCCAATATTTACGTAGCAGAGTGGGAGGAGGAAGCGTTAGAAAAGTGTCCAAAACAGCCCCTCATTTATCGCAGGTACCTTGATGACATTTTCATGATTTGGCAACACACAAAGGCAGAGTTTGATGAATTTTTTGAAATTCTGAACAATCACGATCCGAATATCAAATTAAAAGCAACAATTGACGAGATGTCTGTAGATTTCCTGGATGTAACTGTATATAAAGGTCTAAAGTATGAAACAATTGGCTACTTAGATTACAAAGTGTATTTCAAACCAACCGATTCGCATCAGCTATTGCACAAAAAATCTTTCCATCCACCGCATACTTTTAAAGGAATAGTAAAATCACAAATAATCCGTTTTCACAGGAATTCGAGTGATAGGAAAACTTTGAAGAAGCGTGCTCTACCCTATTCAACGCCCTCAAACCACGAGGTTACTCATTCCAGATAATGCCTCAAATCGTCGGCCTACAAAAATTTCTCACAATCGTCCGATTATAGGTGTAGGCGAATCTCGCAAATGCGGAAAGAAAAGGTGCAAGTTAGATGAATTTCTCCCAAACCAGAATACTTTCACGAGCTTTCAGAACAAAAGCAAGTTCCAGCTTCAGTCTAATCTAGATTATGACTCTGAAAATGTTATTTATCTAATTTCATGCAAATTGTGCCAAAAACAGTATGTCGGCGAAACCAAATGTCCATTGAGATGGCGGGCAACTCGACACCTCTCAGATATTAGGCTAGAGGAAGACACACATGTTTCCGAACATTTTAATCTTCCTGACCATTTAGTCCTTCGTGACTTTGAAATTATGCCAATTGAACAGCCACCCCTTTCAGATACGACAGAAGAAACTGATAAACAAAGAAAACTTCGAGAATCGTTTTGGATTAAAGAACTCGAAACACAGTGGCCAAGGGGAATAAACTCGGACCCAGGCTTATCTGATCAACGTGACAAAATTCCATTCATTCTGACCTATAATCGGAAAAACGTTGAAATTTCCAAAATCTTGAAAGATGAGTATCAAAACCTACAGGAGAAACTGAAACAACCCTTTAACAAGCGTCCAGTAATTGCGTTTAAGAAAAATCCGAATCTACGTGACATCTTGATAAAAGCAAAACTGAAATAGCTATCCAGAATATCCATCTCAATCATTCAACATTAACCCTTGCAGGATGGTCAGCCAAAAACGGTCAATTTAGTGATCTTGGGCAATGTCCATTTGCCTGCGGGGATTGGAGTATTTTTGAAAATTTACCGCTGTAATGACAGGCTCGGTAACCGAGACAGTCGTTCCAGTGGCATATTCTCGGGAATGACCTTGTCTGTGCCTGCAAATGTACATTAAATAAGCAAGCGAATATTTGGATTCTACTGAACAAATTGAACCAGTAAAGGGTTAACATTAATGCCAGATGGCTTTCCTCAAACAAAATGACAAATCTCAGGCAGTAAGATAAACCAAAATATCTTAAATTTTTTCAATTATTGCAGATTCTGAGCCAGTGCGCTGACAATATTGACTCGTTATGTACATTTGTATAAAGTGAACTTGAACATGATGGATTTACAATTTAATAAATATTCTGTTTATTATTTTGGGGCTAATATGGCTGGGCGCAGTTGCTGCCTTAGGTAGTTACAGCGTTCGGTCAGATTAGTTTCCCAAAAATATTTTAACAGCTTACCCGTTACCTTGAAGAGAGTCGCAACTAGTATAACTCTGTCTGCCTGCCTCCCTACATGTCTGCCTGCCTGCCTGCCTGCCTTCCTGTCTGCCTGCCTGTCCGCCTGTCTGAGTGAGTGCGTGCATGCGTGTGTGCGTGCGTGCGTGTGTGCGTATAGGTGCAATTATTGTACATTTGTCTATTTGTACATACTTGACGTGCATATAATTAAATATTATTGTACATAGTGTATATATGTTTTGAAGGCCTCTGGAATATCAAGCCACTGACGATGTACCCTCTTGAAATAAAGATTATTATTATTATTATTATTATTATTATTATTATTATTATTATTATAGCTAAAACTGGATTCTCCCATTGCCGTGTCAGCTCATTGTGAGATTGATCTGCATCAAATAATGTTCTAATCAAGTATGATTATGCTGCTCAAACTGTATTCCCTGGCACAGGGCCCAGTGAAATGTCCATTACGCTGACATCAATTTTCATTAACAGAAAATAGAGAATAGTTCCATTACTGCACATTGATTAGGTAGATAACGGTGCATTCGTGTGCTGCATTTACAATTGGAAATTATTTTGCAGTAGCAAGTATTATTCCTTGTAATTGGATCTGTAAGAAATCCATTACATAGCCGATACTGGCAAAACACAACGGATGTGGGAGTGTGATTAATTATTGTCACATGAAAGTTCCACAACTGATTGTGGATAGAAAACTGGCGACGGTTGGAGCACAGTCTAGCTCCAAGATCAAGCTGAGTTTAGGTTTGAGTTAGTTACTTTTCTTTTCAGCTTAATTAATCCGATATATTCCTTATTGGGTACTTGTAATTAAAGCATTGCCTATGATACCTACGACTGTAATATCAACTATTATTGTATGAGATGCATAAAATCGTATCTAAGTGGGCGCAGTTTATCCTGCAAAATTGTATCTGTTATTTACCGTTGTCACGCGAGTTTCACCAATCTGGGCGCTTTTACAACAGCTATCTAAACATCAGAAATGGTTCTATCGTCACACTTCTAATGCGAGTGAGCAAATATTTGCTACATGTTTTAGACTAATGAATAAAAATAGTAAACAGCATATTAAGGCGTATTTTACAGCAGATATGGCGATGTTGCCATTAGTGACAAGTGCCAGGAAGATAAGGAACCATAGCAGGAGGATAAGGAATCGGGTGATCCAATGGATTGTTTTCCTTGATTTATATAGAGGTGGTCAAAATATATAGAGATGTTCTTTAAAGTAGGTTAAAATGCATTCCAATTTCAATTAAATAAGTTCAGTGAAAATATATGAAAATAAAAGTCAATAACATGGTAACATTTATTTGAGATTTTCCCTTTGTAATGACCTTGACCTTTTAACTCCAACTCATAATGCCAACAAACTACTCAAGATTATTGAAGACCACAGTAAATTAATTAAACTTATCACGTCGAACAGATACGCAGGCACGCACGCACGCATGCACATGTTAGCTAGCTCACACTCACGCAGAATAGTTCTAATAGGCTTGTCTAATGAGAACAAGATCACCACACATGCTTGTCGGTGGTAATCATAAAATTAAATCAAATTCAATCAATCATGTCGGTTTTGTCATGGCAGATGTCGTTTACCTTGACAAGTGTTACATCTGTAGCTCTCCTGAATTATCAAAATACACAGCATTCTGTATTCAATTTATTCAACATTATCGGCTGTCATTTAAGGAAGTCTCACTGTATGAGCATGTGCCAACCACCCGGCCGCCTGTCCAGATTCCGAAGAAAAATATTATATATCAGTTCCATACATTCACACCATATATGTTTGATCCCATTTGACCAATAGTGTGAAGAAAGCTATATTCATTCAACTCATCTGTCGACTGGCCACGGATGATTACACCACATTCATCTTCTGCGTCAACAGATGGCGCTGAGAATATATTCTATCATCATTAGCTAGATTATTGTCATTTGCCATAATGAAATCGTGCAGACACACACAAGCTTTAACAATTGCAATAGTCTTTTCTGGTTTGTCAATTATGGAATGCTTAAACACACTCTATCCCACGGTTAGTATTCCGAATGTATTTTCGATCGGTCGCCGATCTAGAGAGAGTCTGTAAGTGAAGACCCGTTTATATTCTGGCAAACTCACACCAGGTTACGGTCGCATTATATTGTCTCTTAACGGAGAGGTTTTATCCGCAACGAATACTAATTTTCTCTAGCAAATGTAGATCGCCTGTAGCCAACATTTCGCCTCATGCAGAATTTGATCATCACTATTTCTACCAATATAGACAACAGTGAAGCAGTACTTCACAACATGTGCGGTCACCAACACTATGCTGTGGGTCTCCTTATAATTGAAGTACGTCGATCCAGAATTCGGCCGGTGCATGAATAACAACATACTTCCCAGCAATGTGGAAAGTTTCACATCTCCTCAAAACAGCATGCAAAGTGTTGCCAGGTAGCTGCACCTGGTGATATAAGGTAAAGTGGCTGAGGTGCTGTCCCATAGGGCATTGCACGCCTTCAATACTAACAGCAGCTTGGGAAACTCGATACGAGAAACTGGTCGATTATTGTGAGTCACCATATAGCAAAAATCAACAACATAAGAAAACGGTACAAATGAAAACCAGTTGAGCCTCTCTATGAATGTTGATGGGCGGGGTGGGTTGGTGCAATGATGAAGTGAACATGTATTGAAGACGCACCAATAGTGCGTTATATACGTTATATAAAGGGGTTACTATACTAATAACTTCTGGATGGATGAATAATATGATGACTGATGAATAAATTGATGTATTCATCCACCGTTCGTACAACCATATACCGCCCATTAATCAGTCCGTCTGTCAATATCTATCTATATAAATCTCTCTCGCCATATCTTAATGTTAGAATCGGTCTCTCACTAGAAGAGCAATATCTGAGATACTATTCTGAACATATCTTTGCAAACAGGTTTGATTTTCATGTATCACACATAGAACTGTGTGCGTGCGTGCGTGCGCGCGTGCATGCGTGCGTGCATGCGTGCGTAAGCGCGCGCGTGCGTGTGTGTGTGTGGAAGACTTACAGACAGACTGACGGATGGCGGACGACAAGACGAATGGACGGACTGGCGGACGGACAAGCAAACAGACGGGTGGATGGACGAGCGTACGGGCGAAATTGACAGGAAGGGCGGGCACACGGGTGGATTGACGGCAGGCAGGCAGGCAGGCAATCAGGCATGCAGGCAGGTAGGCAGTCAGGCATGCAGATGGGCGGGTGGGCGGGCGGAAGGACAGGCAGACAGACAGAGCATGGAAGATTATGACAGTTGGGTTTTAATAATTATTAACAATATATCTTTTTAATTATTTTTTATGTTTATGTGGCCTTTGTCACAAGAGTTGTGATCATTCAATGACAGATACGGATGCTTTCATTTGTATTAAAATGTGTGATAGTGAGCTGGTCGAGGTATTGTAATGAAAGTCGCATATCATAGTATGCACCTGTATTCTGCGAATGTCTATCAGCTTTGACAAATTCTTTTTAAGATTAATATTTTCAATGTTCGATGGAACGCCTAGAAATTTAGTTGAATTTGTTTGTGCAATTTCTTTGATGATGATGATGTGGGGTTTTGGTGTTTTATTTCCAGTTGTTTTTTTGTCCATATTACAAACATATGTGACGTTTTGTGTACATTTAATGATTTTGTTGGTGGTATACTACTTTATATAATTAAAGGTATTTCCTCAATTTCTCTGTCCTGTTGTGTATTTTTATCTGTCATAAAACTAAAAGTGTTGGTATCATCTGCGATAAGTAAGAGAAAAACATATTTGCATAGTTTTGGTAAATTCTGTAAATACATTCGAAAGAATAAAGTGCCGAGAATTGTGGAACACCGCACAGATCTGGCGATACCATATCCTGAACATATGGTGTCCTTTTAGACATGAACGCTCTACACTAATAAAGGGCGGATTCCAGTTTATCCTTCAATCATATAGCGTCATAATCAACTACGTGACATTAGTATGACGTCATAGTCAATTACGTCAAGAATGGCGTATCTAAGTTCGTCACGAAAGCTTAATTGATGACGGACCAAGCGTTGTTGTACACATTGTATTAAACTCACTCACACGTACCCCTCCATGGCGGCGATGTGGGACGTATGACATTCACAGACATCGGACAGCTGATTTGTCTGGCTGTAAAGGGCTTTTCCGGATAATGGCGTCATTTTCTTCTTCTTTTAGGAATAATCAACCTATGAAGGAGCATCGCCGTAAGCGTAGTTTTATCAACGAGCCACGAATTCAATATCGCATACAAAGCAACTAAATAGGCAACACTGTATACAGTGGCCGATCCAGGGGTGCGGGTGACTCTGGTGGCAGAGCACGTTATAAGATTTGCGGCAACATATCGTGTCGCGGTGCTCCTAATCATTGGAGGGAAGTTCGAACAACATCGTGAACTTTCGTTCGTTAGGATTTTAAAATCACGTTTATCTAGACACTTTTGCAACATAAACCGTGGATTAATGCATGTATGCGGGTAAATACATGAATGTAGAATCCTTTTTGTAAGAATGCCATGATATCGAACATTAAATTTATATTTACAGACAAGCGAGGGTTCAATTATTCAATGCCATTCGACCGGATTTGTTTAGCACGGGGATAGTTGTTCGAAGAGCATTCAGTACTACTACAAGAAATTCCGCGTAGTGAATCCGGTGGCGACAAGTCCCTCTGGACTAGCAGTTATGGGATGTGTTCGCGAGTCTACAATTGTATGTCTTTACTATTTAATAAACATACTGCTAATATTTTGAAACTAATTTGACTGGGCTATGTTGCTGCCATTGGTTTCAAAATATTCAACAGCTTACCTGTATAGTTTTCTGGAATTGAGAGTCATGGAGTTCAGGGATCTATCGATCCCAACACGGGTGAAGTCTGGATGGAGCCTAGCTAACGACTGGCGAGGTATATTTAAAACTGGATTCCTCCATTACCACTCCTCTGATACCACAACAGGACATCAGTGTTACACTGACCGCATATTGGTGAAAATCTTGACATTTTGAATTTCCCAATGCAAATCTAGCTTTGTATCGAGATCATAATGACCTTGACCTCTAAAGTCTGAATATCTATGTTGCTCCTTCTATTTAAGGTAACCATATGGGAATACTTAGTTCCAATAATTTGTTCAATTCTGAAATAAAGGCTAGACGAGCTAAGCAGAATGAAACTTGTATACAAATCCTACAATGATCTTGACCTCTGACCGTTCATACAGGTAAACACGTGGCCAAGTTAAATTCAAGTAGGGTGAACCAATCCTGGTTCCTGGTACCAATCCTGGTATATTAAGATCACAGTGAACTTGACCTATGGCCTCATGACAGCAATAGGATTGAGCTGCATCTAGTTGATAAATGTAACCATGTGTCCAAGCTTAGTCACAATTGGCTAAACAAATCGTTAGTTATAACACGATAAGTTGAACAAAACCAAAAAATAACAGGAAACAATAGAGTACTATACCAAGGTCCTGGTGGCCTTGACCTTTAACCTCAGTATCATTGTCCTCCATCCGGTTAATATTTGTAATAATGTGTTCAAGTTTCTTCCAAATAGGCTGAAGCCATGGCGCGATATAGGACTAAGCTAAGCTAGCGCAAAACTTAAATGGGAAAAGCAGAGTTTTATACCAAAACCACGGTAAGCTTGAATTTTCGCCTCATGACCTCAATATCAGTGTACTCAATCCGCTTGATATACGAAAGCATGTGTCCAAGTTTAATTCCAAAATGGTGAAGCCATGCCGAGATATAAGACGATATGCTGAGCTAAGCGCAAAGGTTAAATGTGAGAAGTAGAGTTTTATACCAAGTGCACAGTGACCTTGAAATTTGACCTCATGACCTTAATTGAATTGTGCTCCATCAGCCTGATAGAAGGAAGCGGGTGTCCAAGCTAAGTCCCAAAAGGGTGAAGCCATGCTGAGATATACGACAATATGTCGAGCCAAGCACAAAACTTAACAGTAAAACGTTGAGTTCTATACCAAGGTGACAGTGACCCTGAACTTTGACTTAATGACTTCAATATTATGGTTCTCCATCCACTTGATTTAAGGAAGCGTGTGTCCAAGTTTAGTCCCATGCAGGTGAAGTGATCCTGAGATATATACTTAAACGAGATTGAACGCCGACAGACAGATGGATGGATTGATGGATGGACGGACCGACCGCTCGATGAACTGACTGACCGCTCGACCAACTGACTGCTCGACAGACTGACTGCTTGACCACTCAACCGACTGCTCGACCAACTGACTGACCGACCGACGGCCACCGACCCACCCACCCACCCACCCACCCACACACCCACCCACCCACCGTTGATCGACCGACTGACCGACCGACCAGCCGACCGACCGACTGACCGATCGACCAACCAACTGACCGACCGACCAACCTACAGACAGACAGACAGACAGACAGACAGACCGACCGACCGACAGACAGACAGACAGACAGACAGACAGACAGACAGACAGACAGACAGACAGACAGACCGACCGACAGACAGACAGACAGACAGACAGACAGACAGACAGACAGACATCAATACCAACGATTGAGGTTTTGGAGTATAGTTACTAAGGAGCTCTTTCTCTGTCTATTCCTTAGGGGATTTTTCTAAGTGTTCCAACAATCGAGGTTTAGGGGATTTCAAGCAAATAGTGCCATCTGGTATTCACAAGAGAAATTAGGTCCCATTGCTTAAGGGGTTATGGGAAATAGTGCCGCCTGGATTTCAATAAAGAAACTATGTCTGAGTTTAGGGGATCCTTTAACAATGTCTGTGCCTTAGGAGTAATACTATTATCTGTTACCTTGAGGGTTTCAGTAAATAGAAGCTATTTATAGCCTGCAAGTCACAGATAATAGCAAAGCACTTTGGTTATACACAAACAGGTCCATTATCTAGAGGACAAAGCCAATATAATAATAGATAAAAACTGCCTAGTACGTCACATAGGAATAGGACAGGAGTGGGGCAATGGGCGTGCTCGACCCCAGCTAAGCCCCACCCCAAGGTTTTCCTCTGTCTGTGGCATAAGGGATATAACTAAGGATAATCTATATGTCTGGTACTTATGTGCTTTTTTACTGTCTGTTACTTAAGGCATATATCTTAAATGCCCCTTAAGTAACAGACACAGTATGGCAGACAAATATACCATTCTTAGTTATATCCCTTAAGTAGAAGACCGTATAAAAGCACATAAGTATCAGACAAATAGGCCGTTCTTCGGTATATCCCTTAAGTAATAGACAGTATGAAAGCACATACATTCCAGGCTAATAGATTGTCCTTTGTTATATACCTTAAGTAACAGAGTATAAAAGCACATACATACCAGATAAATAGACCAGACAGATAGACTGGCCTTAGTTATATCCATAAGCACCTAGTACTTAGTTAGATCCCATGTTAACCGTTTTTTCTGGACTCTTCAATTCATCCAACTGCCCTGTCTCTTCATCTCCGCATCTCTCACCTGTCTCTCCTATATCCTCCTACCCTCATCTTGCATCGAGTAAATCATTCTCTTGGTCCAGCTGTTGCCCATCTCAGATACTCTCCCACCTCTGAGTGACTAAATCACAATCTACCTTGTTCTAGCAGTTATTTCATGTCTCTCTTACGCAGTGTAATTTCGTTGTCTTGTGGTGGATTACAATTTTATAAAGATTTCAACACAGGCATCCCACCCAAATAGGAAGCTGTCCACATGTAGGCTGACGTCATAATCAATTGCATCATGAATGGTGTGCTTATATCCGTCATAAACGCTTAATGGTCTGTCAAGTTATACTGGAGGCAGAAATTGTGCACAACAGCAAACAGTCAAATTAGTTTCAAAATATTCAGCAGCTTACCTCTATAGTTTTATGGTAATTGAGATTGAGAGAATGCAGCGATAAGTCGATCACAACAACATCAAAGCTTGGGTGGAGATTAGCTAGAGATGGGCGGGGCATAGCTAAAACTGCATTCGTCCATTGGGACTTAGGCTTAATGTTGATTCTACTATTACAAGGTACCAATTACAAGAATGATTATTAGCACACTCGCTTAATCTAAATATCTCGTTTTATATTCAACATTAATGTCGAAACCCATCTGTCTGATGGACGTTTTCCTCAACAGCCTAGCCTCTGTCTCGCTAACTATGCCTTTGTATTACGTCTCTCTTTGTTCCAATGTGAATGTTACAATGGGAACCGACTGTACCAAAGGTTGTGTATTGTGGTCAATGCACAAGTAGTACAATGGGTGAGAATGGCTCATTTCTCATATTTACCTCGAGAAATTCTGAACATGTCATTTGAAAATGATAACATCGACATTTCATAAATCTCTGTGGAATGACACGGGAATCCTTCTCGTTTGGTGTGTGCATGTGTATAGTTGGCAAATGTTCTTGGACTCAACTTTGGTGGCTACGTTTGGAAATGCAAAGCTATGATTCTTCCAATGTTCGAATTTCATTAGATGACTATCAGAAATCATAATACGACAATATACACAAATAAGTCTCTTGTTTATGCATCACACATTATAATGAAACTTAGTTCTTAATTGGTAGGTTTGATCTATGCCATGGCTTTAGCACTTCATTAAAGTAGCCGTTTGTCAATAGTTTGTATAATCTGGTATGCATGAATAAGTGTGATGTCAATGGACCTTTCCGGTTTTAGCTATGTTCCCGCCCATCTCTAGCTAAGCTCCACCCACACATCGCTCGTGTTGGGATCGATCGGTCTCTGAATTCCCTGACTATCAATTTCCAAAAAACTAGACAGGTAAGCTGTTGAATATTTTGAAACTAATTTGACTGTGTGCTGTTGCTGCCTAAGGCAGCAACAGCGCCCAGCCAAATTAGTTTCAAAATAGTCAACTGCTTGTTTATTAAATAGCAAAGAATCAGAAAGACATACAATTTATACACGTGTCGGACTCTTTGAGATTTGACGACGGTCTGAATGGAACCCTTTGTGGCGTAATGATTATGACGTCATCATACACGCGCTGAGCTGATTATGACGTCATACGAGGTCAGATGATGGATGGATACTCTGGAAAGGTGAATTGCGATAACAATCTTGCTGAAACCTTTGCAGGCTAAGACAGCTACCGATATGATCAAACTTGTGTCTTCACTGAATAGGTGTCCTATTAGAGCAATGGATCTGAAGTAGCCTATCAGGCAATAAATCATGGCATAATTTATATCCTGGTTCAATTCACCTTTCCAGAGTATCCATCCATCATCTTACCTCGTATAGTTTTCTTGAAATCGATAGGCAGGGAGTTCAGAGACCGATCGATCCCAACACGAGCGAGGTGTGGGTGGAGCTTAGCTGGAGATGGGCGGGGCATATAAAACATAGACATATGGTTTAGATTGGATGTAATCAAATGATGGGTATTTGAATTTTGTGTGTGTACCCCTGCATTTTATTCCGATATGTCTACAGAATGTAGGTATGCTTGGCTTAGTAATTGAACCCTTTTCATTTGATTCTTGTAAACACACATTTTTGGGCGTAGACAGCTGGTTAAGTCACCACGGTCCTTACGATTTTTTGATTTGAATTCTATCAAGATCGGATATATTTCTAATAAATAAAAGGTAGCTTTTAGTGTGAAAGAATATTCTAAGAAGTAGTTTGAAAGTCATTTGACTGGGAGATTATCCTGTATACATATTCCCTGTGTATTTATCTTAAAATTCTGATCATAGCGTGGTAAGATTATTGGCATCACAATGGTCTCGACTATAATATTGTGGATACATAGTTGGAAAGATTAAATAGAATTAATCCTTTCTCTCTGGGAGCATTTAGTAGACATTGCATTTGCGCACTACGTATCCAGATGGATTGAACTTAATGAGGAGATTTACCCTGTAGCAATATGACTGATATGTGGTGGTGCCTGGGCAGTTTTCAGATACTTACAATGACTGCTGACGCATGGCATAGATTCGTGTCATCGGGAAACATTCTGTCTAATAAAACATGATAAGCTATACGTGCCTAACACTTGAAAATCAGTCAGACCCGCGCAATATATTAGACTTACAATATATGTATAAAGGTATCGGTGGACAAACATAGAACTAAGGAATTACAAGAGCAGAGACACTGGATAATTCGCGGTCTTCGCAGCTATCAATTATAGTGGCTAAATGCCTAGAGAACGATTGTAAGAGGGGCAGGAGTTTCGACTTCTGTGCGTTTAAAATACCACGCTCACACAGGAAGCCTAAGTAGTAGCACAAGACATATCTTCACAAAACATTATCTTCTGAGACGTTAAAGGTGTTAACGCTTTGAACAAGAAATTCAAAGTACTAAAATGATATATGATCTAGGAATTATTTATTCAAGTTATATTTTGGGAACTGTTGCTGACTTTAAACGCAATAAGTTCCTTTCAAATTAGTTTCAGGAGAGCGTACATATATAATTGTCTTTAGCTTATGGCGTGCCTGACTTTATGATTCAAAGGGGTACACGTCACCATCATATTGTAACAGATTGTTTAATTATGACACTTTTTTAATAGTTCCTATCAACGTCATTGTGAACTGTATGATAGCGAGCAAGTATTATGTGACAAACAAATTTAGTAGCCAGTATCTAGTGCTGGATCTGACATTATGCAAATTTCAAATAATTAACAACTATAACGGATTGCTTAGTAAATGCTTTAAGATTGAACTTATGGTTTTATTTGATTCGTCAACATGCTTTGAGGTGGTTAACGCGCGTGTAGCATTACGCGGTGGTGACGATGATTCGATTTAGTTTTACAATGTAATATTTTGTAAGATCGTGTCATCTCAAATCGATTTATCAGGAAGCTAATCATTGGTATGTTGTAAAACGTAATTTGACTTTGCACTGATATAGTGTCATGTAGAACGGCATTTAGTCTTAACGTGGATTGACGGCGCAATCATCGATTAGCACTCATAAGCATTGACTTCTACAATATTGCCCTGTCACGTACCTTTATTGACATAGGCCTAAGTTTAGCTTGCTGTGAAATGCCATTTGGCGTGAGAATAATTGAGTGCTTTGTAGAAACTGATTTTGTCTTGTAGTAGATTCAAATGGCATGGAGATCTGCATCGCTCCATGTTTTTATTCTTCAAAAAGCACGTTCGCACGTTGTAATAACTGTTTGGAAATCATACCAAGCTAGAAAGATTTCCTCCGGGGTAATAAGAGGGACATAATCATTTTGGCATTCCAGAGTGGCGACTTCATTAATGGCTTGTTACTTTCTAGAGCAGGCATAGATGATACTATATGCTTGTGGTAAAATAACACAGTAATGATACGGATTATGAGTATGACGATGATGATGAAGAGGAGGGTGTAGAAGTGGAAGCGATCTTAATATCATACCATATATAATCTCCATCAGCAGTGCATGCTGAACACCATGCAATGATACATTTCTTAAATTGAGGATGAGGAGGTACATTGACCTACTTTTGTGTGGTTATCACAAGACCTATTTTCCGTATTTGTGCCCAATATATGACGGTCAGGTTTTTACCAATGACATATTTTTGGTGTTTTTATACCCAATATGTGACGCCCGTAAAATTATTATTGTGTACAAATTCCATTGTCGGTTGTCTACTATGATGTAACTCTCCACTTATATTATGACAATAATGTCAGATATAGATTAGTACGGTTAACCCGCCCGGAGTGATGTCATGAATACTAACTTAAGACAGTTAGGCGTCGCTTTATTCCTAAGATAAGACTCATCTGCTAAGGTTGTGATTCACTCTTAAATAGGATAACAGTGAAGGACAGGATAAGAATTCAGTCAGAAAGATAGATTGAGGATAGTAAAGCAATGGGCTCAAAGATCATCGATGTGAATTCAGTTTTGACGAAGCTTTCAAATTTTCCTAACTTCGATTTTGTAGTTTGGCTCGCTGTTGGCTCACAGTTTAAGTACCCGTTCAGAAACATGATTTTAATAAAACCTTGAATAACCTTTAGGTTAGTCGGGTTATGACGTGACAAGGAAATTGCAGGCCTATGGCATCAATTTAATTCGTTGTTGATTATGACTTCGACGGAAATCAGAATGTGTTATCGTCGATGACATTCAATTTGGTGTAATAAAATATCACTAACGTCATGTGAGTGTGACATAATCATAGGTCTAACATTGATCTGTCATGACACCGCTCATTAAATTATGACATGTGCCCTATAAATTATGGCATGCGTCCTAAATTATGATATGCATCCAAGAAATGCTGCCCTTATTGATCGTGACAGTCAAAATGGAATCTCTGTGACGAATAAATTACAAGTGGCGTATTATAGAACCCAAAATCAAGTGAGAAATGATTTCAGAGAATTAGAGAATTCTGAAGACTATGGTGGAATGGCTATTGCGACAACTCCGTATTGTTACCCAGTAAGTCGACGAAATACTCATTAAAACATAGTCTGTACAGTGAACTCGTGGTTGACAACAATGAAGGTGACCATTGGTTCCATGTTTCATAAATCAGAGAAAAATTGTAATAATGCTGAATAAAACTTTTCTTTCAATCAACAAACATGTAACAATCATCGTACGATGCCATAACACGATTAATATAGTTTAATAAATTTGTAATCAGTGATATGGGGTACATCACCTATACACCCAGGGGGGCCTTTCCTAGCTTACCCACATAAAAACTACATCCAGCATACCAACACCTTACCCTTAGAGATTGGTTTTATGAATGGTTAGCCTAGTTATTAATGTTATTCTGGTTTTGATAGATTGTTAACAGTGTACATGTTTAGAATTCAACTTATGCGAGTGTCGACCATTCACGTGCACTCAATGACGACTAAGATCTGTGGAGACGATTTGTCGGGTCGGTACCGAAACGAGAAGACCCGAAACGATAACACTTGTTGACTGAACGTAGAACACCGATTCGGAAGGAAACACGCTATACCGAAATAACGACAGCCATCTGGAATGCCGTCGTATATACGGAACGTTTGGAATCTCACAAGGCCTCCTCGATATGCTGTGAATCGTGCATCAAGAAGACCGACTTCGACGCTGGAGGATACGGCATGAAGACGACGATGTTCGCAATGAGCAACAAGTCTGGAGATGATTATGTGTCCATCGATCTATAGAGCTAGTGGTGATCTGGCGACCCCGGCGATTGCTGACGAGTGATTATAGCTGATGATACAACAACTAATATGGAACTGATACTGAGTAAAGTGAAATTAACTGGAATTTCACAACAGTCACTGACGTGTAGTGGGTAACGTATGTAGACGTGACGTCATCAGCAACTACTGGTGACATTTCATTATTTGGAATGGTGAATGTCCACTAGTTCAGTTATGTAAATAACAAACTGGAACTGACAAAAAGTTTATAATGATAGATGACGAATGTCGACGTCACGTCACTATTTGGCATGATGAATATCCACTGGTTCAGTTAAGTAAATAACAAACTGTAACTGACTGAAAGGTCATAATGATAGATGACGAACGTAGACGTCACGTCATCCACAATTACTGGTGACGAGAAACATAACATACGCCAATACGGTCCACGAAAATTGACGATACTGGACTTTAATATACAAGCAAATCTGCCAGTGCAATTTGCTGACGCGATACAGTTATTGCTTACACATGCAGACACTGGACATGACGAATTCAATTCACACCGTGCGTGCGTGCGTGCGTGCGTGCGTGCGTGCGTGCGTGCGTGCGTACGTGCGTGCGTGCGTGCGTGCGTGCGTGCGTGCGAGTATGTGTGTGTGTATGTGTGTGTGTGTGTGTGTGTGTGTGTGTGTGTGTGTGTGTGTGTGTGTGTGTGTGTGTGCGCGCGCGCGTGAGTGTGTGTGTGTGTGCGTGCGTGCGTACGTACGTGCGTGCGTGCGTGCGTGTATGCGCCCATGTGTGGGTGCGTACATGCGTGTGTGCGTATGTGTGTATGTATATGTGTGTGGTTGTGCGTGCGTGCGTGCGTGCGTGCGTGCGTGCGTGCGTGCGTGCGTGCGTGCGTGCGTGCGTGCGTGCGTGCGTGCGTGCGTGTGAGTGTGTGTGTGCACGTGCGTGTGTGTGCGCGCGCGTGAGTACGTGCGTACGTGTGTGCGTGCATGCGCCCATGTGTGTGTGCGTACATGCGTGTGTGCGTAGGTGTGTATGTATGTGTGTGGTTGCGTGCGTGCGTGCATGCGTGCGTGCGTGCGTGCGTGCGTGCGTGCGTGCGTGCGTGCGTGCGTGCGTGCGTGCGTGCGTGCGTACGTGCGTGCGTGCGTGCGTGCGTGCGTGCGTGCGTGAGTGCGTGAGTGCGTGCGAGCGTGCGAGCGTGCGTGCGAGCGAGCGAGCGAGCGAGCGTGCGTGCGTGCGTGCGTGCGTGCGTGCGTGCGTGCGTGCGTGCGTGAGTGTGTGCGAGCGTGCGTGCGTGCGTGCGTGCGTGCGTGAGTGCGTACGTGCGTGCGTGCGCGCGCGTGTGCGTGTGCGTGCGCGCGCATGTGCGTGTGCGCGTGCGTGTGCACGTGTGCGTGCGTGTGTGCGTGTGTGTGTGCTGGTCATGATCCTAATTAGAAAACCAGATGCGGATCAGATCAATTCTATATCTATGGATACCTCCGAAACTGTATCAGTCCGATTTGGTCAAATCTCAATACAAGAAATGGTGCGGCTTACAATAGAATAGCACCTAGCAACTCAGACAAATCTTAAAGCTTTTACAATGTGGCTAATACTGGCGGGTGGGTCTACAATCTCTGATTGTTCTTGTTTGTGTTGGCTTTAGACGATTTAATGTTTTTAAACATATTGTAGATATGGGATTGTCTTGTGGGAGTCATGACCCCGCTGGATGTCTTATATTTTCGAGTAAGCCCCAAGAGAAATTTATGATTTGAAAATACCAGGTGAGCTAATGGACCGTTGACTTTATAATTTTAACTTATTATTTACATCAACCAGTGCTGATTAGGAATTTTGTGTTCATGACCGTGGTTTATTTGTACAGAGAGAATTAGCTCTTGATTGTGAACCGCTATGGCAAGACGAAGGTTAAGTGATCGTGTGAAATGGCAAATCATAGGCATGCATACCACTGGTATGTCATGCAGAGAGATTGGCAGACAGCTGAACATTAACCATACTGTAATCAGTCGTTTGATTGCAAACATGGGCAAACTAACGAGGTGAAGGACAGGCCTAGATCTGGAAGACCGAAGAAGACTACTGCCCGTGATGATCGAGCCAACACACGTGTCATGC
>CM067369.1:33527688-33592688 GCA_034401795.1 Chaetoderma sp. LZ-2023a
CACGACACGACGATGTTAGCTTTCAAATTTTCCTAACTTCGATTTTGTAGTTTGGCTCGCTGTTGGCTCACAGTTTAAGTACCCGTTCAGAAACATGATTTTAATAAAACCTTGAATAACCTTTAGGTTAGTCGGGTTATGACGTGACAAGGAAATTGCAGGCCTATGGCATCAATTTAATTCGTTGTTGATTATGACTTCGACGGAAATCAGAATGTGTTATCGACGATGACATTCAATTTGGTGTAATAAAATATCACTAACGTCATGTGAGTGTGACATAATCATAGGTCTAACATTGATCTGTCATGACACCGCTCATTAAATTATGACATGTGCCCTATAAATTATGGCATGCGTCCTAAATTATGATATGCATCCAAGAAATGCTGCCCTTATTGATCGTGACAGTCAAAATGGAATCTCTGTGACGAATAAATTACAAGTGGCGTATTATAGAACCCAAAATCAAGTGAGAAATGATTTCAGAGAATTAGAGAATTCTGAAGACTATGGTGGAATGGCTATTGCGACAACTCCGTATTGTTACCCAGTAAGTCGACGAAATACTCATTAAAACATAGTCTGTACAGTGAACTCGTGGTTGACAACAATGAAGGTGACAACAATGAAGGTGACCATTGGTTCCATGTTTCATAAATCAGAGAAAAAATTGTAATAATGCTGAATAAAACTTTTCTTTCAATCAACAAACATGTAACAATCATCGTACGATGCCATAACACGATTAATATAGTTTAATAAATTTGTAATCAGTGATATGGGGTACATCACCTATACACCCAGGGGGGCCTTTCCTAGCTTACCCACATAAAAACTACATCCAGCATACCAACACCTTACCCTTAGAGATTGGTTTTATGAATGGTTAGCCTAGTTATTAATGTTATTCTGGTTTTGATAGATTGTTAACAGTGTACATGTTTAGAATTCAACTTATGCGAGTGTCGACCATTCACGTGCACTCAATGACGACTAAGATCTGTGGAGACGATTTGTCGGGTCGGTACCGAAACGAGAAGACCCGAAACGATAACACTTGTTGACTGAACGTAGAACACCGATTCGGAAGGAAACACGCTATACCGAAATAACGACAGCCATCTGGAATGCCGTCGTATATACGGAACGTTTGGAATCTCACAAGGCCTCCTCGATATGCTGTGAATCGTGCATCAAGAAGACCGACTTCGACGCTGGAGGATACGGCATGAAGACGACGATGTTCGCAATGAGCAACAAGTCTGGAGATGATTATGTGTCCATCGATCTATAGAGCTAGTGGTGATCTGGCGACCCCGGCGATTGCTGACGAGTGATTATAGCTGATGATACAACAACTAATATGGAACTGATACTGAGTAAAGTGAAATTAACTGGAATTTCACAACAGTCACTGACGTGTAGTGGGTAACGTATGTAGACGTGACGTCATCAGCAACTACTGGTGACATTTCATTATTTGGAATGGTGAATGTCCACTAGTTCAGTTATGTAAATAACAAACTGGAACTGACAAAAAGTTTTATAATGATAGATGACGAATGTCGACGTCACGTCACTATTTGGCATGATGAATATCCACTGGTTCAGTTAAGTAAATAACAAACTGTAACTGACTGAAAGGTCATAATGATAGATGACGAACGTAGACGTCACGTCATCCACAATTACTGGTGACGAGAAACATAACATACGCCAATACGGTCCACGAAAATTGACGATACTGGACTTTAATATACAAGCAAATCTGCCAGTGCAATTTGCTGACGCGATACAGTTATTGCTTACACATGCAGACACTGGACATGACGAATTCAATTCACACCGTGCGTGCGTGCGTGCGTGCGTGCGTGCGTGCGTGCGTGCGTGCGTACGTGCGTGCGTGCGTGCGTGCGTGCGTGCGTGCGAGTATGTGTGTGTGTATGTGTGTGTGTGTGTGTGTGTGTGTGTGTGTGTGTGTGTGTGTGTGTGTGTGTGTGTGTGTGTGTGTGTGTGTGTGTGTGTGTGTGTGTGTGTGTGTGTGTGTGTGTGTGTGTGTGTGTGTGTGTGTGTGTGTGTGTGTGTGTGTGTGTGTGTGTGTGTGTGTGTGTGTGTGTGTGTGTGTGTGTGTGTGTGTGTGTGTGTGTGTGTGTGTGTGTGTGTGTGTGTGTGTGTGTGTGTGTGTGTGTGTGTGTGTGTGTGTGTGTGTGTGTGTGTGTGTGTGTGTGTGTGTGTGTGTGTGTGTGTGTGTGTGTGTGTGTGTGTGTGTGTGTGTGTGTGTGTGTGTGTGTGTGCTGTGTGTGTGTGTGTGTGTGTGTGTGTGTGTGTGTGTGTGTGTGTGTGTGTGTGTGTGTGTGTGTGTGTGTGTGTGTGTGTGTGTGTGTGTGTGTGTGTGTGTGTGTGTGTGTGTGTGTGTGTGTGTGTGTGTGTGTGTGTGTGTGTGTGTGTGTGTGTGTGTGTGTGTGTGTGTGTGTGTGTGTGTGTGTGTGTGTGTGTGTGTGTGTGTGTGTGTGTGTGTGTGTGTGTGTGTGTGTGTGTGTGTGTGTGTGTGTGTGTGTGTGTGTGTGTGTGTGTGTGTGTGTGTGTGTGTGTGTGTGTGTGTGTGTGTGTGTGTGTGTGTGTGTGTGTGTGTGTGTGTGTGTGTGCGCGCGCGCGCGCGTGAGTGTGTGTGTGTGTGCGTGCGTGCGTACGTACGTGCGTGCGTGCGTGCGTGTATGCGCCCATGTGTGGGTGCGTACATGCGTGTGTGCGTATGTGTGTATGTATATGTGTGTGGTTGTGCGTGCGTGCGTGCGTGCGTGCGTGCGTGCGTGCGTGCGTGCGTGCGTGCGTGCGTGCGTGCGTGCGTGCGTGCGTGCGTGTGAGTGTGTGTGTGCACGTGCGTGTGTGTGCGCGCGCGTGAGTACGTGCGTACGTGTGTGCGTGCATGCGCCCATGTGTGTGTGCGTACATGCGTGTGTGCGTAGGTGTGTATGTATGTGTGTGGTTGCGTGCGTGCGTGCATGCGTGCGTGCGTGCGTGCGTGCGTGCGTGCGTGCGTGCGTGCGTGCGTGCGTGCGTGCGTGCGTGCGTACGTGCGTGCGTGCGTGCGTGCGTGCGTGCGTGCGTGAGTGCGTGAGTGCGTGCGAGCGTGCGAGCGTGCGTGCGAGCGAGCGAGCGAGCGAGCGTGCGTGCGTGCGTGCGTGCGTGCGTGCGTGCGTGCGTGCGTGCGTGAGTGTGTGCGAGCGTGCGTGCGTGCGTGCGTGCGTGCGTGAGTGCGTACGTGCGTGCGTGCGCGCGCGTGTGCGTGTGCGTGCGCGCGCATGTGCGTGTGCGCGTGCGTGTGCACGTGTGCGTGCGTGTGTGCGTGTGTGTGTGCTGGTCATGATCCTAATTAGAAAACCAGATGCGGATCAGATCAATTCTATATCTATGGATACCTCCGAAACTGTATCAGTCCGATTTGGTCAAATCTCAATACAAGAAATGGTGCGGCTTACAATAGAATAGCACCTAGCAACTCAGACAAATCTTAAAGCTTTTACAATGTGGCTAATACTGGCGGGTGGGTCTACAATCTCTGATTGTTCTTGTTTGTGTTGGCTTTAGACGATTTAATGTTTTTAAACATATTGTAGATATGGGATTGTCTTGTGGGAGTCATGACCCCGCTGGATGTCTTATATTTTCGAGTAAGCCCCAAGAGAAATTTATGATTTGAAAATACCAGGTGAGCTAATGGACCGTTGACTTTATAATTTTAACTTATTATTTACATCAACCAGTGCTGATTAGGAATTTTGTGTTCATGACCGTGGTTTATTTGTACAGAGAGAATTAGCTCTTGATTGTGAACCGCTATGGCAAGACGAAGGTTAAGTGATCGTGTGAAATGGCAAATCATAGGCATGCATACCACTGGTATGTCATGCAGAGAGATTGGCAGACAGCTGAACATTAACCATACTGTAATCAGTCGTTTGATTGCAAAACATGGGCAAACTAACGAGGTGAAGGACAGGCCTAGATCTGGAAGACCGAAGAAGACTACTGCCCGTGATGATCGAGCCCTAGTACGCCTTGTTATGAGATCTCCATTCACCAACAGCAGAGTGCTCAGCCAGCAATGGGAAACGCGCAATAGAGTGTCAATGTCTACCGTCAAAAGGAGACTGTATGCTGCTGGCATGAAAGCTAGGAGATCTATCAGACGTCCTCTCCTCACTGCACACCACAAAGAGGAGCGTCTGAGGTGGTGCAACGAAAGAAGACACTGGAACATGAGATCCTGGAGACGGGTACACTGGTCCGATGAAAGTCGGTTCCTGCTTCATGCCACAGATGGTCGAACTCGTGTATGGAGGTCCAGAGGCACGGCGTACGACCAACGTAACATCATGGAAGAAGTTCCATTTGGTGGAGGTTCCGTTATGATATGGGGGTGCATCTCATTTGATTGTAAGCTGGATCTGTTGACTGTACCTGGAACACTAAATGGACAAAGATATCAAGATTCCATACTGGATAGAGTTGTGGTCCCTCATTTTGTAAATCATGCACCTGGAATCCACCCTATATTCATGGATGACAACGCCCGACCACATCGTGCTAGAGCTGTGCATGAATACCTCCGCCAGAATGCCATCGAAACCCTACCATGGCCAGCAAGGAGCCCTGACATGAACCCTATTGAGCATATCTGGGACATTCTGGGAAACATGGTGAGAAGGAGGGATCCTCCTGTGCAGAACCTACAGGAATTAACAGACGCACTCCATCTTGAATGGCAACGAATACCACAATGGCGTATCAGTCGGTTGGTGACCAGCATGAGACGTCGTGTCCAGGCCGTCATCCAGGCACAAGGTGGATATACCAGGTATAAATAATGACAGTCTCAAACTCGTGCACAGATGTTAAACTTCGTTTTTAGATACCATTAATGACAATCTAGCCACGTGTGTCAACTGTAGGGCAATGGTTGTCAGTTGTGTCAACGTAACCATATTCAGGCCTCGTTTTCAAGTTCAAACAAAAACATACAGTGTTTCCCCACCATCATAATCAGCATTCCTCTAGTTGCATTATTACCTCTTGCACTAAGATGGATGGGTACATAAATGTTTATGCTATTGCTTTCTTCATAGCACATGAATATACCCTCGCATGTGCGTAAAAATAGGGTGGTGCTTAACTTTTGCACAGGTGTATAGTTGGATAATATTTATGATCATAATTGAAATAGTTGAATTGATTAGAATAGATTCCCCGGTTCTGAGTTGATGTGTATTTGGAAATAGTTTAGATGAAAGTTATTGCTGTTCAGTCGGCATACACTTTTATAATATTCAGCAGTTGTTTGAATCGATAGTTTAGAAAATAATGAATGTACAATAATCAATGGAATCGAACGTGACAAAGGGACTTAGTTGATGACATAGGCATTATAGATTCTCACATGAGAATAGAACAACATCAGCTGGCAATGAGATCATACAGCTCATGTGCCTATTAACTCTAGCATCCTACATGCTTATCCATCAATAGGCAATGGACAGGACATGGACATTGTAGCGTCCTGTAGGAATTAATAACATAATCGAAATTTGTATATCAACTATATGTCACTCATACAATGGCATGCAACAACAACACATTCTGTAATGTTGTTAGTTAGCTGACAGATCGCATCAAATCAGAACCAGCTACCGCCGCTTTGTCTATGTGAGGCATCATCTCCATAGAAGAATAGCACAGAGTTTGATTGGTCAGAATGACGTCACGATCAATGAGAGTCGATCAAACTCTGTAGCAAAGAATTATATGGAATAGGTTTTGAAGTTGAAATTGAAATACAGGGATCGTTGATTGGTCAGAAAGACCAACATTTAGTAGGTAGGAACTTCTAGGAAGGAATAAGCAGAAGTTGATTGGTGGACTGATTGTCCGGGCCAATCAAGCTGTGCTTATAACGTACCTAGAAGAATCTTCAGAACAGATTCGGGTAGGATCTAAATATTTAGATATGTATAGAACCTCAGATTTAGAGATTCTAAATACTATATAAGACACACTTTCAGTTAGAGAAAGTTAATCAATCCACCATCGTGATTCACGGAACATCTCGCTGGTGTTCCGTTAGCAGATAGCTATAGACGTAGCGTAGCCATAGAACTTGCTTGATTTGTACCAGTAAGATACCAGTTGGTATTTGAGCAATTGTGCTCTAGTCTAAATTTCTTTATAAGCATCTGTACAGTTAAATTACATTAATAAAATTATCATCTTACGTATATATAAGACACTAGTTCGGTTCAGTCTATGCAATCAAGTAAAATTAGGAATCTGATCATAGAGTCGGAAGCAACATCCGATCCTTACCAGCAGATCTTCTTAGTCAGATTAGGCCCGGCAGTCTTTAAATAATATCGTCATCACCATCTTCACGACGAGGCTAGCCAGACTGTCCAGTATCCTTCTTCACCTTCGGTAAGAGGTTGTCGCAGCAACCTTAACAGCATAATCTTACCGATAGCGGAGCGGGACCGTCGAGTAATCATTTAAGTCATAATCCGGAGATCCGAAATCTTCAATATGTGCATGATACTAACACAACATTAATAGTTTGTTATCATTACTCATTAGTTTTTGTTCTAAGCACATACGCATTTTGGATATTGGTCCAAGCAATATCATATAGGCTATTTATAATATATCATAAGAGATAGGCTGTGGAACTATAGATCTGTTTTAAGTTTATCTTTCTGCTTTACAATTTGAACTGTTGTGATACGCCTAGTACGAAGCCTGTAGTTAAACTAGTGCAATTGACATAGATAAGTTCTCACAGGTTCGGATTATAAAAGACTCCGAAATTTATATAATAGGCCAACATTCACAAGTACACAAGCAATGACTCGCTGAATGGCTATGCAACGTGCTAAACACGCAGGGTATTGTGCAACTGTCTGAATGTCCTTGTACCAAAAACGAAATAAATGGAGCAATGGCTAGAAGGAATAATATCGTCGACAAGCCAAATATTCCACTGAACTGATTGAAGGATGGAAACAAAGTCCAAAGATTTTTGTAATTTTGGTATATGTAATGTCATGCGGTGTGGGGTTCACTCGATTAGATACAAAAGAGCTTGGCTCATTAGTTGACGAGGTTGTCGGTAGGTTGTAGATTCCATGAGCATGAGCGAAAATTGAAGGATACATTTCTCGCTATACCACGCTCATTTCCAGCTAAGCTCTGCCTACCTTTCTGTTCAGATCGATGTATTTACGTTGAACTCTGAATTCTCAGAATCCCATTTGCACGGTAACTATGCAGAGAGGCTGTTGAATATGCTGTAACTAATTCGACTGGGTGTTGTTGCTGCATATGACATCACCCAATCAAATTAGTTTCAAAATAGTGCACAGAATGTGTATTAAATATTAAATCCATTAAACACATAAAATTCATACACTTAGCGGAGCTCGCCAGCTTCATGGCAGAGTATTGTCTGTTAGTCATGCCTGTGACGTCAGCCTACATATGACGTAATTGGTTTTGCCGTCATATACTTGAGTGACAGATCGGATCCATCCATTCAGTTATGATAGGTTAGTTTTGATTTAATTATACCTGAGAGTGAGTATTTACCAACGGTTTACCTATACAACCGTGTCTACAATCATGGCAGCTGTATCGACACCGATACTCCTGTAATCAGTATCCGTGAGTATTGTCCAGTATTGTCTGAACAGCGATATTAGTATCGTTGATTTTTTTTAAATACCCTCATTGTTACTAGTATTGTTAGACTGGTATCGTTGGGGTTTTAAAAATCCCTCACCGATAATAGTGTCTAGTTATGTTTATTGGGTATCGTTAGGAAAATAGTAAGTGCAGGATGGTTACCGATAGTAGTAACTAGTAATGCCTATCTTGAGTGTAGGGTTGTGAACTTTCTTGCTTGGTAACCCTTCATTTCTTCTTGCCCTTCTTAACCCTTCGTTTCTTGGTAGATATAAAAACTATGTTAACCTTATTTCCCAGGATGATTCATAATAAGGAAAAATTACTTACCTCTCCGGGATGTAGAAATTGTTTGAGTGTAGCTTTCCTGACCATCTCGGTCACTTCTTCAGCACTGACTTCAGTTAGAGCTGAAGAAGTGACCGAGATGGTCACGAAAGCTACACTCAAACAATTTCTACATCCCGTAGAGGTAACTAATTTTTTCGTATTATATTTTAACCTTGTTTTATTGAAGCAAAAGAACATTCGATACCATTTAGTAATCACGCATGCTCGCACACATCATGAAACATTTTAAGAAGCACTGTGAAGAACTGTGTGAAAACAATATGTATAAGAAGCACTTGGAAGCAGTGTGCGGCGAACAATATTATCCTCTCAAGTAGTAGTAGTCACCAATTCTAGAAACTGTTTCTAACGGTTATGCTTTATGCGCTCAATACACGTAATAATAGTGGTAGTAGTAGTAGTAGTAGTAGTAGTAGTAGTAGTAGTAGTAGTAGTAGTAGTAGTAGTAGTAGTAGTAGTAGTAGTAGTAGTAGTAGTAGTAGTAGTAGTAGTAGTAGTAGTAGTAGTACATGTTACTTTAAAAACATTGTATCTGTAAGTGTGTGTCTTAATGTTGATTAAATGAGAGAATGCTGCTGCAACGATAACACAGTTATAAAGAGAAGGCTGATGTATTAAGTAAGCTGCCATGCAATAATTTAAACAGTTGCATGACATGAGTAATATCAAGTGTTTTTGCAATACATTTTCAAAAATTGAGACCTTTTGTTTGTGTTTTAGATAGCAGCGATAATGGTTATCAAACAGCTACGATACTGGTTACCAGTATCATACCAGTATCTGTCAAATTAACAATATGGGTGGCTAATATCGCCAAAGAATTAGAAAATCCCTAATTTACGATTCCAGTAGCAGTATTGTTAAGCAAGCGATACGGGTTTTATTTGTCTCTGTGACACCGATGCTAGAAGAATTTCAACCAGTATCGTGGACACGATTGTGCCCGTACATGAAATCCTTAGAAGCGGTTAATAATGGCATGCAGTTGTGGATATATTGCAAAAGAAATATCGTAAAGATAACGATTTGGCTGTCTCGAATTTATTCTCTGACAGCCAAAAGATTGTACTTGCCTATTGAATCGGCAGCGCATTCAAATCATACCGGTATCTCATTGGTTACCTAGTTCTTTCTAGCAGATGTCTTTCGCTCCCTTGCGACCTATTAGCCAGATTCGAGAACTCTATATATGCGTCTTTCTCGAATGCCACCCGTCTAATCACCGCATAAGATGCCCAACCGCCTTCTATATCTACAACTATAACGGATTTCATGGAATTTCCTTGGCCACCTAATTCAGGTTCGAATAAGTAATATAACAGGTTTTAGTTTCTAGTCTACAGTTACCCAAATTGAGGATGCCTGTCATGCAAAGCGTACTAGGTCAAGTTGAAAACGTAATAAATGCCGAATGTCTCCAATGAGACCGGTTTACCCTGCCCCTATCTTATTAGACATATCCATTATCGCGAATACATTGAACTTAGTGATCAGTTCTGTACAGTACCAATCAGATGGTCCGAGACCACCTGATTCTCACAGGACAACCATATCGCTATTTGTGCCAGACATACTCTAAACTGGATTGCTCATCTCTATTGTTGCCCTGAATATTGCTAATACACGAGATAGTTCAAGTTTCTCAATCATCTAGGCTGGAATAACCTGTACGCTCTTTTGAACCATGCGCATCTACTTTCCTTGGAGGGGCATTCATTGTGCCGGAACATAGTTCGACTGCCCTAATTAGGAAGTCTTATACAGCATACAACCCCACCTTTTCATATTTCTCTCAACTCTGTCTACCTTTTCACGAAACTGGCGATGACTGCCTCATTAGAGAGTCTAAATCATGCTTGTGAACAGCCCCGCTGACCATTCTGACAAGCGTTTGCCCTACTGGTCTACGACCGTGATTCTCTGTTTAGCTTCCACTGTGTTAACCTAAGGACTTCTTTTCTATTAAAGAAGTTTCCCTATTGAAGAAACGATCGAACGGTTCACTACACAGCTATATGTACCCCCACCAGTGTTAGGGCTAGCCCGTCTGAGTAATATTTCTCATCATCTGACTAGGCCATCCCTATAACAATAAGACTTTGGCGTGAATCGTGTGACAGATTTGTTAACAGAATTGTATCTGCGGATAAAGGTTCTTTAAATGAAACTTTCTAATGCCTCGTCCACTTTTTCACATTCGTTGTTCTGGTAATCACAAGAAAATAGCACTATATATTATCGATCGCAGTGTGGGATCATCAACAAGTTCACATATTGAAGTGTGTCCTCTCATGGTCTCTTCATCCACCTGCCGAGGTTAACGGATCTCTTTTTTTTAAAGAACAGCATATTATCTACACAAATTACCTGGTTGGTCCCAACATATACATGTGTTTAGCAATTCTTAACTTGCTTATTATCCCTTCCCAACACATTAAAATCAAAACAATATTCGTGTCAGAATTTTTGCTTCCTTGTTTCTCCTGAATCATAGCTTCGACTTGGTCATTTTCAGTTTGCCCAGTCACTATGATTAGCCGTAAGAGGAAGGGATTTGCTTTATTTTGGATATGGCTACCTCTAGGAATTGTCTTGATATGATACGGCTACCTGTTGGGTATTCTCATTCCACCCAGGCCCCACCACTGACACGACATCCATCTTCGTAATAACGAGTTGGCCAAGCTGATAACAACCTCACCCCTTCCATGAATTAACAACTGTCCACATATTTCACTGTGGCATATTCTTGACATTTAACATCATTGCAATTTATGATTATGATGACTAACTCTTTTCTGTGGCTATCTGGATATAATATTTTAAAATAATAAGTTTTCAAGAAGAATAATAATATTTTACAACTTAGAATGCAAGACATGATAATCAAATCAACGATTTTTGTGTAGGGGTGCCACTTGACTATGCACATCACTAGCGTGATCATCCCTTCGAGACCCTTTTCAGCCTCTATGGCTATGTGAGCTGTTTCAAGAGTATGTAGCACGTTCCTCATTCTAGCCAGTCCCTCCCTGTTTCTCGCGGAGTCAAATCACTTAAACATGACGTATGTGAACATCGCCAGCAAATTAATTGGTATTATTAGATTCGCGCAATGAAATAATCAAAATATGGGTGTTATGTTATCATTTCAGTACAAAGTCACGGTCCGTTATCCAGTATCACTGAACGTGAAATCAGATCTTCATTTTAAAGATGGAGTTGATGGACACTATTCGCTACAGTGTCGTTACTTTAGTAAATATTTTGAATTGCAACAGGAATAACATTAATTGTAAACCCTCTTTCGTCCAGTTGAACTGTTTATGTATGGGTTACACTGGGATCAAAGGCAACTTTGAGAATTCAAAGCTTTGGTGAAGACCATAGATAAAAGCTGAACAAACCGAATATGTGGTATCTGAGAAACACCCGCTGGCAGACGGGCTGCCATCAGACAGGCAATCTGGCAGGCAGGCAGGTAAACTGACAGGTAGGCATGTAGGCAGGCAGGCAGGCAGGCAGGTAGGCAGGCAGACTGGCAGGCAGGTAGGCTGGCAAGTTGCAAGCAGGTGCGCGGGTGGGTGGTCGGAAGTGCGAGGAGCGGGCTGGCAGACAGGCGCAAAGACGTTTATGGAAACATTACGCCTCTTACATTAGATAAAAGGTGATGAACGATCTCCGATAAGAACATAATGTCGTCAATAACATTGGAAGACGTCTCTTTAGCTTCTCTGAACTAAAGGTCATGCGAATGTCGCCGCAACGACCAATTCCTCCTTTTCATAAAGTACATCTAAATAAGTCGCCTCTACGACATTTTTTCTAAAGGCATTATATCTAATTATCTTATTTTCTTAGAATTTATTCTTGACACGCGAGGTGAATTGAATTACCACGCGGCGATTAGCCTTTAGTTTGTCTCCGACCTATGCCGGTCAATTGTGCTATTGATTTATAATATATAGTGGGACACAAAGGCGTAGCTAGACATAGTATCCATTGGCGACCTTTGTCCATCTTAATTGACCACAACGAATGTCAATAACAGTTAATCCTGGCACGACTAAATTAGAATTTGTGTTATTTAACTATCCATATTATATGTGCATGTGATCAGTTAAAATTTTTAAGAGAACTCGATAAGATTTTAAATGTGAGATAAATTGGTTTACATGAGAAGTTCTTGTTCTATATGATGCTATTGTTTCTGGTATTCTTGTTTTTTCAACTATTATAAATTCATGTATAATCCCATCAAGCCAATACTGGCAACAGGAGGTACCTTGGTAGTGGATAAATCCATTTTAACTATGCCAAGCTCGTCTCTAGCTAGGTTCCACTCACGCTTTGCCCGTGTTGGAATCGATCCCTGAACTCCTAAAATCTCACTTTCCAGAAAAGTATACACGTAAGCTATTAAGTATTTTGAAAATTATTTGACCGGGGGTGGGTGTGCGGGGGGGGGGTGGCTGCCAGTGCCCAGTTAGATTAGTTTCAAAATATTCAACAGGATGTTTATTAAATAGTAAAGCGATGCAATTCGTACAACTGACGGACTATTAAGACTTTACGAGGTCTTAACTACGGCATTCGGTACGTATTAAGCGTTTATGACGGACTTAATTATGTCATCATCATGTAATTTATGTCATTCACATGCCTACATGTGACATCGTTGATCATGACGTCAACGTCATATGAGTGATCGATCGGCTGGATTCCTAAATTGACAAACTTTCCGTGTAGCACTATCGCACAATGCGTCTTATAGACATTGAACAATAAATGTCAGATGGCATTGACTTTCAGGAGAATGCACCAACATCCAGGCGAACGTGCGTATGAATGAATAAATAAGAGACCGATCACGCCATACAACATAGGTGCAATCTGTTCATCGATGCTCCTTGAGACAGGTCTATTACTGACCCAATGCATATATTCGGAGTGCCGGAGTCGATTGAATTTTTAGATAATGTATTGGTAATTCCATTTAAATCATGAGTTGAATCCACATGTAGACAAGAAAGGCATGTCCGACCCCAATAGATGACTTACAACCTATGCATTAGAATATTGTAGTGCATCACGTGTTTCTATTTCTTAAAACCCCTTCAGGTAATATACAAGTGCATACAGGCGAACAAAGTCACTGGTCGCATGGCCTTTATTTAGAAGTAAACATTATGGAAAAATAGAGAATGCGAGAAAGAGTAGCTGAATAGTGTCTGTTTGCGAGCACGGCATTGAGAGCAAAAAAGCGACATAGTGGGGTGCTGCTCCATGGCCTGTGTATTTAGAGGGTCCCAAATGAATAGAGGACCCATGCCTAGCTATGCCCAGCCCATTTCTAGCCCAGCTTAGCCCTCCTTTTTGCGCGTGTTCGTATCGATTTATATACGGTGAACGCTGAATTCCCAGAATACCAATTTCAAGATAACTATTCAAGCATAGTGTTGACTATTTTGAAATTCATTTGACAGGGTGATGTCATCAATTTTAGTTTCAAAATATTCACCAGAATGTCTGTTAATTTTTGCCTTCATCAAAGACATACAATTCGCACACGTGACTGTCTTTTCGAGCTTCACGCCGGATAAATTTTTAATAAGTCATCATGATTGTGGTGTCAGCTCACTAGTGAAGTAATTCATTATGACGTCAGATACGTGAGTGACACATCGGATCTCTCCATTACCAGGTCGTATCAAATTTGGCAAACAGGTTTGGCAAGAGCATGACGGAACTCGTATTATAAATCCACTACGAATAAGTCGCTATTTCTAATGTCACTTTGATTTCGGTCATTTTCATACGATGTTACTGCTTTGATTGCTGCACAATTCACTACCAGGTCTGAGCACTACTCAACAAACTGAGATACAGCATACAAATTCTTATTCATTGTTTGCTGTTTATGAATCAATAATTTTCGATGAATTAACATCGCCAATGAGCTCCGTCCATTTTACTTTATTGCTTCTTGGAAATAACCCTCAACTAAAAATGCGTCTTGCTTATATGCCTGCGATCATGCGTGCTGCGTTGCAGTACAGCTGCTGATAGCTGCTGGATAAATAAAGAATTGCACTTAGGTCAAGATGAAGGGAACATTATTCCATAGAACTAGTCACAACAAAGGCACGCAGCATCTGTTTTAGAAGTATGTAGCGCGTATCGACGTACACATGTCACATCCTGAAATTGATTATGCGGCATGCATAAAATTACACTGCAAATTAGAATTGCGTAAAGTTGTGTCTAAAAGCATCGCACGTGTGCTCATATAGATGCATTCGCTAGCAAATGGCGTGTCGCTTGGAAAATCACTTCGTAGATGATAAACATGTTCAACTTCTACGACGCCCGATTGGCATGAAACGGCCACACTCGTTTCAACCGGGAAAAATTGATCGTTTGGAGTTGTTGTGAGTTCCAAGACGGCAACCAGCAGCCATCAAAGGTGTCATATAAAGGTCGATATACACACGGTACAACCAGGTGTGTACAACAAATTGTTAGCTGCAAAAAGAGAACAGTGTCCTATTTTCATCCAACTGTTTCGGCAAACGTTCCATTTAGCAAGTTGTATACAACAAGTTGGTCCGTGTCTATCGGCTTTTTTTCATACAACTTGTTAGCACGTATGTATCGAGATGGACATAAACCTTTACGTAGCTGTAGGCTGCAACAATTACTATGGATTTGGCACCACGTGTTTAGGCTCATTATAGGAGCCTACCTCTGTTCATGTGTCCGTTCATCAACCTGTCAGTCCGCTGTCCGTATTAGCTTGCAACCCTGTATAGAACATGACAGTCACAGCTCACAGTCAAATTAGTTTCAAAACATTCAACAGAATGTTTACTAAATTGTAAATTCGTCAAGCATTTAATTTGTGGCAGATTTTCCGATTTTCGTAACGGAGTCTGTCATTCTCAGCGGGACAGCTGCCAACATGTGAGTTATTTGGCTATGACGTCAGATATGTGGGTGACAGATCGGAATCCTCCATTGTCCGCTAAGCCTTTTTGCCGCTGAGATAAGATGTGATGGGTCGATGGCATTATAAAGATTTCAGCGTGATAACTTCCATTCCGGTAGAGGGTATATATGCGAGCATGAAGTGATTCTTCTTCTTCTTCTTCTTCTTCTTCTTCTTCTTCTAGGGACAGTTTTAATAACTCTGGATCTAATGGGGGATCTTCTCCAAATTTGGAGGAACGTATGCCCACGGGGGTTCCGAGCAGATATGCCAATGGTGTGGTGCTAAAACACAACGGCAGCGACAGCTGTTAGCAACACTTTTCAAAATAGACATTTTTACGCATTCTTCAATTATTCTGGTTCTGCTGTTGCAATCTTCTCCCAACTTGAGTGGAAGCTTGTCCATGTAGTTCCGAGCACATTTGCTCATTTTCGTCTGTAAACGCAACAGCAACAGCTTTTGGTAACAGCTTACAAAATAGGCATTTTACGCATTTTTCATTAACTCCGTTTCTACTTTGGTGGAAGCTTGGTCATGTGATCCCGAACACGTATGCCAATTTTGTTGTCAAAGGCTAAAAGAAACAGCAACAGCTTCCAGCAATTTTTTTCAAACTAGACATTTTTTACGCATTTTTAATAACTAGGCTATAATGTAGCGATTTTTCTCTGAACGGGTTGATACCGGTATGTCTGTGGTGTCTCGAAAACTTATGACAATTGTACTGTCAAAACTAAAACTCAATAGCAACAGCTTTCAGCAGCATTCTTTCCAAAATAGACACTTTTGACCTTGCTGTGGCCTGATATATATCAGCGACGCGGGTAATGGACACATTTTTCAGTTGTCATCATCAGCGTCGATCCGGACCACCACCACCCCCACCCCGCTAACTGTGCATAAGATCTCCACATAAAGCGAGTATGGCAGCATACGTGTATGGAGGGATCCCAGCAGACGTTATAATCAATTTAGGCACTAGGTGGTTGACTTTCCAATCAAAATTACTTAGCTCTGTCATAGAAATCAGAAGATCAGTCAACAAAGTGTATGAATTGTATGTCTGTTTTAATATTTTGAAACTAATTTAACTGTGATGTGTTGCTGCCATAACTAACAACTTATACCTGTATACTTATGTTGAAATTTAGATTCTGCAAATTGAGGATATAAAGTTTCAAATCGATTCCAACACACATAAAAGGTGGACGGATCTTAGTTAGAAATGGGCGTGACATAACTAGAAATGGGCGTGGCATAGCTAGAAATGTTGCCCTCTATAATTGGACGATGTGCAGTGTATTGGTTAGCGTGTGAAAGAGATGATAACATTCACTCTATGTATACACAAACAACATCATATGCAGCGCGTGCCTGATTGATATATGAATAGAACTCATTAATTAGCTCAGTTTTAAGATTCGCCATCTTTTGTAAAATCATTGCACATCTTCATTGACAACATGATGTAAAAATTTCCAATGGTGTGAGCCACAATGCACGCAAGTTCTGGTGAGATGTTTTGCCATGTAACATATGGGTGATGGTTGATCGGCATACCAGCAAATGCATGTATGCAAGTTTTCTTCAAACAGTTCTGTTTATAGGAATAATAATGGCGACAGCTGACTCGATAACACAATCTATTCCATGACAGCAATGGTGTAATAGTATTTCCACGTTATTTCAGTTTCCAAGCCAGTAAAACCGAGAGAATAAATGATCAATGGCTGTCTGATTTGTGAACTGCAAAACCGTGTCCTACCAGAGGCGATTGACTATATCACATCCGCCTCTCTTACAGATTGGTTGAGAACATGGAAATCACATCAGTAACGATCTCTTATGAACGTGAGAATAACAGACTAGAATTACTTACTGCTAATAGGCAAGCTAGGTAGGACAGGACAATGGAGTGGACAATGGAGTGCCGTTCATTACTGATCTATGGGTTCCTTTCTGATTCGCTCGATCCCAACGCCAGAACAAACAATTCTAATTTCCATATGATCTTAAGATAAAGGAGTATTGCTGTTCATATGTCGCTGGTGACTAACTGATTCCCCTAAATTAATTGGACATCTACCTTTTTTTTAATGGCTGCTGTACAAAAGATGATTATAATTATGTTATTCACAAAGTTAACGGGGTAAGCCGCTTGCTGATACGTTCCAGGTGCCAGTGTTATATACATATATTGTACTGCACTGCACTGCACTTCACTGCACGGCACGGCACGGCACGGCACGGCACTGCGCTGCACTGCACTGCGCTGCGCTGCGCATGCAATTTCTTGGCAAGAAACTGGTATCTCTGAATTCGATGACATCGCGAATATCAATCAATTTTAGTAAATTAGATGTGGTTGTACAATAATATACGTTCTCTCTCTCTCTCTCTCTCTCTCTCTCTCTCTCTCTCTCTCTCTCTCTCTCTCGCCACCGCCCGCTCTCATTCCCTTTCCACAACCCCTTCCCTCACTCCCTTCATCCCTCCCATCCCTCCCTCGCTCCCTCCTGCACGTCATTCACCAACCCGCCCACCTTCTGACCCAGCCCACTACCGCTGCCCAATATTTCGCGCGCCTTCCCACCCACTTGTCCAGCCGCCCACCCATCCATCAGGTCAGCAACCCACCAACCTGCCCACCCACCGTGCCAAACGCCTATCCATACGCCCACCCACCAGCCTGCACGCACATCCACCAGCCAACCAGGCCGATCCGGCCCGCCCGCCGGCCCACCAACCCTCCCAAACACATCCCTTCCTCCCTAGAATATCTGCTATTAAAAGGATATTTTCAATTAACACCCAGGGTGAAAATTGTCATATGGCAGAAAGTGAACATTGTAGGAGTTAGTGAAATACTGTGTTGGTTTCTGACGATCGTTCTGCAGGGCTACCGGACTGGAACGTTCATAATGGTAGGCATCCATAATCGTAATAACTGACGTGAGGGATGTATACCCTAAGGGGACATGAACGGCTTCGACAAAATTAATACCAAGAGATAAACAGAAGATCGATAATTCTGGCCAGTTATCTGGGAATATCCTCTTATGCCCTGACGCGGCCAAAATGTCGTTATTAGGAATTACGATTGTATTATTCTGTGACATTTCTTTGCAAATGGGAGAATCCAGCTGATGACGTCAAAATACCCCAGTTGTTACATTACGTTGCAATCATAAAAGTGGCAAAGGTCCGGCAATAAGCATCTTTGGTTAATATAGAATTTAACAAACTTTCTGTTGAATATTTTGCAACGAATTTGACTGGGTGTCGAGGGGAAGACTGTCTGCCAATCCTTCGGATGAAAGTTCGGGGAAGTAATTTGGAAAAAACGCATTGCCCAGATTATTTCCCCCAGCATCGTATGCGGAATTCAAAAATTTGCTTTTCAGAACAAGTTTTTACCATATCATTTTCCAAAAAGAGGGAAATATTTCACAGATGTTCCGTTGAATAGTTCATCAATAACGCAATAAAACGCTCAGCCTAAGGCAGAAATAGCTTTCAATAAAGTCACAAGCAAGATAACAAAGAATTCATTAAAATATTAGTATCTTTACCGTATCTATGCACATATTGTTATTTAATTAATTACTGCAAATAGGTTTAAAGGTTCGTGTTATGAGTTCACATTATAGTCTGCCATAAATTTCAACAGCTACCCTGAAAATAACCATGCATGCATGTTTGGGCAATAGCTGGTAAGCAATTGCTTCGAGTGCAAAACTTTGTTCCGGTCTTGAATACTTTATTTGCAAACATCAAGAACGAGTAAGTGACCTATTAATTTGCATAAACATATGACGGCTGTTCTCTGTAACTCTTCTCGCAAAGATATTCAAAGACACCTGGTCAAATCAGGTCAAGTATTTTGGCGACTGCTAGGAAACGATCTATGATAACCACATATTGGTTTCGATTTCCGATTATTATAAAACTTCTATCTCAGGAAATATATTTTCTCATAAATAGCTTCAGGACATGCTCTTTTATAGCCTTTGTTCAAATAAGTCGCATCTAATTTAAATGTATCAAGATGACCACCAATAGACATCTAGCAATTTAGATCCAACTGAATATATAGCATATACAGGTATTCTTATATTACTGTTGATTATAGACTCATGCCAGACCAATGTATGGATTCGATCACAATCCTGACTCACCACTCAGTCACGTGAACAAGAGTCAGGCTGGTGGTAATTAAGGCGCAAAGGTATAGTAACGATGCACATGACATCGTTTGACAGACAATTGTAAATCATCGTCGTCATTGTGATCTTAATAATGCTCATTGGCTGCATATAGTATATGATGTTTAATGTATGTTAAGCAAACCGTTTCATTTGTGCCACTCGGCTTTAATACGCTATATGGGTGTCTCTGTAATTCTGTGCACCAGAAACAGTAGAAAGGCAGGAAGGGTCAGTCATTCAAAACATTCTAAATGACAGTAACAGAACTCAAATAACAACATTGAATGCACCAGAGGAGCTATATAGATTCATTTCTCCCAAAATGGGAGTTGTACTGATACAATTCGCAGATGACGACAAACCAGAGAAGCTCTAGATGACAAATTTCAATCTCTGGAAAGCAAGCAAACTTCTAAGCGTGTATTATATGATGACGCGAGAGGATGAAGCACAACCCTCTTGTTGGATTGAACATTTTAAAACATGCAATAGGAATATAGAAGAGCAGCCGAGAATCTGTGTTTACCGGTAATACCAGCGCGTGCAGACAAAGTCGGGTCACTGAAGACAATAATATAATGTACGATGAACATCGCAGGCAGTGATACAATTTTAACCTGTCCACTCTATCCATCCATCATATGACGTCATAATTAACTACGTGACGTATAGAATGACATCATATTCAATGACGTCATTATGACGTCATGAATGGCGTAGATAAGTACGTCACGAACGCATAATTGAAGACGGACTATGCGTTGTTGTACAACTTGTATGGCTTTACTAGTTAATACAGATTCTGTTGAATATTTTGAAACTAATTTGACTGGGTGTTGTTGCTGCCTAAAATATGTAACAGCTTTTCTGTATAGATTTCTGGAAATTGATGGTCAGGGAGTTATGGATCAGTAGATCACAACACGAGCGAGGTGTGGGTGGAGCTTAGCTAGAGGTGGGCGGGGCTTAGCAAAAACTGGAAAGGTCCATTGGAACCTTGCCATTACAATCAGTGAAGTAAACCATCTATCCACATACTATGCATGTGAAATGATGTATGCCTGAATACGACGATAGTCTCAGCCCGACCGTATGGTGATTGCACACAGGCATGATGTTTCATAGACTGCGTGAACAATACGGGCTTAGCAAAAACTGGAAAGGTCCATTGGAACCTTGCCATTACAATCAGTGAAGTAAACCATCTATCCACATACTATGCATGTGAAATGATGTATGCCTGACTACGACGATAGTCTCAGCCCGAACGTATGGTGATTGCACACAGGCATGATGTTTCATAGACTGCGTGAACAATACGTGGGTGATGGGCTTACAGTGGAATCATCGTTGACAAGTGTAGAATACCTAGTCATTGTGGATAATGGATTATACACTCTGATAACACATGTTACTGCGTCGGTACTGGAGCAATACCAGACCAATACAACCCCATATTGGCTCAATACTGGCCCAATAACCTGCGTTATCCGTGCATTGATGGTGACTATGCACATTCAGAAGCGAGTCATAGGGTGAATTTGAGATGCCGTTGATGAGCAATGCTAGCTGCAGGATTAAATCAGGGTAATGTGTTTGACAGCAGGTCCTCCAATATTATCACCAGAGATCTTACAACAAAATATTGACATATTGTGTTTAAGAAGCTATTGGCAGATAGCTGCAAACTATTGCGGCATTGCCTATAACAACTCATTGTCAGATTGTTTATAACAAGCAATTGCCAGATTGGGTATAGCAAGCTATTGACAGATTGTGTATAGCAAGCTATTGACAGATTGTGTCTAGCGAGATATTGCCAGATTGTGTTTATCAAGCTATTGACAGATTATGTATAGCAAGCTATTGCCAGATTGTGTCCAGCGAGTTATTGACAGCTTGTGTTTAGCAAACTATTGGCAGATTGTGTTGAGCAAGCTATTGACAGATTGTGTTGAGCAAGCTATTGACAGCTTGTGTTTAGCAAGCTATTGACAGATTGTGTTGAGCAAGCTATTGACAGATTGTGTTGAGCAAGCTATTGACAAATTGTGTTGAGCAAACTATTGACAGATTGTGTTGAGTAAGCTATTGACAGATTGTGTTGAGCAAGCTATTGACAGATTGTGTTGAGTAAGCAATTGACAGATTGTGTTGAGCAAGCTATTGCATATTTTTCATATCGTCTATGGCTAGTTAAATGCACTTCTTCATCACTCAGCTTGCATACCTCGGCCTTTAACCTGTTAAGTACTGTACCAAATTTGAGACGTGAGAGCGCATCTAATCAGTACACAGAGACATGACTGACGCTACAGAGAACTGGACCATTAACTATTTCTATAATTTCGGAGTAAATACAACATGTCTATTGACCAAAGAATTTCCAACAGCAGCTACAGACTTAGCTAAAGACTTAGCGAGTCAGATTTGAGTTATTTACCGAATGATTTATCACCAAATAGAAACTGCTTCTCATATCTACAAACAGCGGTAAATATTCCTTAACACAGACACCAATCAGAGTGACAGATAGTGTACCTAACATCAATTTGAGCTTTTTTACTGAATTTTAAGGCAGCCAATTCAATATCAACCAACTTGAGTCACAACCATCTTCCAAGTTAATAAGTATATCAAGAGGGATCAAATATGATATAGACTTTAGGCTCCGCTACAATCAGTCATTATTATTCACCCAGCCTTAATAACGCCGCCCGCGCCAGTGTGAGTATCGCCGTCAGTGCTGTATGTCTATGCATCCGTCCGTCCGTCCATTCGCCCGTCTGTTCATCCGTCCGTCTGGACGTCCATCCGTCCATCCATCGGTTCATTGGACCGGCAATCCGTCTGTCTGTCTGTGTGTCGGTCTGTCTGTGCGTCGGTCTGTCTGTCTGACTGTCTGTCTGTCTGTCTGTCCGTCCGTCCGTCCGTCCGTCCGTCCATCCGTCCGTCTGTCTGCCTGTCTGTCTGTCCGTCCGTCCAAGAAGGTAAAAGCACATAATTTAGCACATCTAGTCGTATTGTGTAGATAGTTAGGCCAAAATTAGGTTTGAGGCCAAACAGCCAAATATCTACGTCAAGGAGTCACTAAATGCATCCGGGAATACACACTTTTATCTATAAACCTGAAACGCAAGCAGTTTGGCACATCCATTCATATTACAGGTCGTTAGAAGTGCTGTGAGACTCGGGTCAAACCATCAAATAGCTAGGTCACAGGGTCAAGAAGTACAACCCATTTGGCAATAACTCTCTAATGCAAGAAGGTAGAATTACAGGATTTGGCACAAACCATTATGTTATGACTGCTTATTGTTGCGTTGAGTGTGAGATCAACGAATCAACTATCTAGGTCAGAGAGTCGTTAAGTACATTGTCAAAACAGAGTGCAAAGGCGTGAGTCAGCGTCTCTCTCTCTCTCTCTCTCACACACGCACGCACGCACGCAGGCACGCACGCACGCACGCACGCACGCACGCAGGCAGGCACGCACGCACGCACGCACGCACGCAGGGACGAACACACGCACGCACACACGCATGCGCGCATGCACACACGCACACACTCACGCACATGAGTATGCACGCTCGCACGCACGCACGCACGCGCATGCAATACCTTCTTCACTTACAGGGTGAAGGTAATTATGTTGTTCAAGCACAATTTGCAATGTTTAAGACCCATAGTCAGCATAGTCACGCCATTGTCCAGAGATATCTTTTATCTAAACTCCAAATCAGCCACAACGTGTGACAGCTGAATAGCCTGCAACCCGCGCTGGAAAAAGCTCTGGCGTTATTAACATTGATGATACTGCGTTAGTCATACGTCTTGTCCGAGATCTGAACGAGAACGACGAACACGCGGAAAGTGTATGGGAAAGCGAGAAAGGCGACAATTACAGCTTTATAAATAAGGTAGCGACTTTCATTCAATGTCGGTATTGGGCTATATATGTACATGATCTTCATCACAGAGTACATGAAACGGAAAATACTGATGAAAATTCACTAATGAAGTCATTTTAGCACGATCTGCCATCCGGAGATAGGATGACATCTAATAGTACATTCTCCTTATACCCATACGTATCCGATTCCATTAAAATAATGTCCTAATTGCAACGTGTAATATACTTCGGAAATAACATGAGTTTTAATACATATTGTGAAAATAAACAGAATGAATGGTATTGGTGGTGCCTAATCTAGGCTTAACAACACACTGCATTTTCAGCGGTATTACTGCCCCGGTGTTACAGCACAGCATACATTGAATCCACAGTGATCTTAATGCAAACGCGATTTTATACACAACGTTTAAGCAATTTACATTGCTTAGACTGACGTGGTCTAAAACAGCTGTCCTGAAAATGCGGCCAGGCTATACATTGAACGACTTTGTCTTAGTTCTATCGGAATTAACCAAGAAAATTGATTGTTTACAATATTTTTATCATGTTAGTATTCATTAGAGGGCATATTTAGATTCACTAAATGAAATGCCGAAATCAAGGATTAGCTGTAGGTTACAATTGTTTGAGGCGCTTCCGAAGCAGTCCACCTTTTAACATAGACATAATATTTGTATATTTCATAGGCCGCTATGTAAAATGTAATTTAACAAATATTCCGTCAACCAGCTATTTCCAATTACATTGATATTTGACCTCTAACCTATTAACCTTTCACCCCAACAACCTGATGCTTCGCCGGGACAACAAGTGCAACCACAACTGAGCTATGAAAGCTTTTAACGCAAAATGACATCAATGCACTAGTTGAATCGACAGCCAGTTGAAGTACGATACTGCGCGTCTTGAAAGTGTGAAGCGCAGCAATTATTCACCCCCCAAATGCCTCTGCAATGTTGAGGCACATCAGCCGTTGGCCAAGCGTGCGTGACCAATAGCAAATTCGTTATTCGTCCATTGGCCAATTGCATAAGGGACCAATATCAATTGCTATGTTATAGAAACACTCATAGACGGGAAAATCACAGATTATTTATGCTCTACAAAGTTGTTAACGGAATGATGTGCGAAACGTAGACCAACCGCCTTCCCGTGATATCCCAAGCCTGGAACCAATATAATATCCGGCACTCGAATCGTTTTGCTCCCTACAGATGCCGTACTGAGATTTACAATTGACCATTCCTCGCAGCACCAATCCGTTTCCTGGAACCACCGTCCTGCGCCTGCCACAGCGTCTACTATAACAATTTAAGTGTAAACTAAAAGGAATGCAGAACATAGGATCAACGACAACCTGGTATTATGTTGGGTCCAGATCAGCTAATATTAATTTAAGCCGGCTTCGCAATGGATGCAGTAGTCTTAATAGGCATCTGTTTGACAATCATCTGACGGACTCCCCAAGTTGTTCTTGTGGACATCCTGATGAAACCGGTGAACATTATATCCTCTACTGTGCTCGTTTAAGGGGCCAAAGATTTGTTTTCTGTATTGCATTAGTGACTGATGAGATTCCTCCCACACTCACGTTAAGACACATCTTGTATGGCGACACTATTTTCAATATAGAAAGGAATATCAAGATATCAGAAATTATGTGCCAATATCTTGACGATACTGACCGTTTTTCTCAACATCCCGCTTATTTATCCACATTTGAAGCAAACTGTATTCGAACTCGTGTTTTTATAACTGGTGAAATAGATAAAACATAATATAAAACATTGAGTCAACAATGTACATATGTGGATGTATTCAATACGGTGCAGATCGGGGACCACTTAGCGCATTTCCAGGGCAAAATTAACCTACTGTTGAATATGTTGGCCACGGCTGATTTGGAGGACATTGCTACCTAAGGCATTGATGTCCAATTGCGTTCAAAATGTTCAACAAATCATTTCTTACTAACTAACATGTCCTTATTTTGTTTTTGAGGTGTGTTAACTTGTTCATGAACTGTACTATGCTGAAACTGTATACACACAAACACACTGAGCTCTCCCTCCCTCCCTCCCTCTCCCCACCCCCTCACTCCCTCCCTCTCTCTCTCTCTCTCTCTCTCTCTCTCCCTCTCTCTCTCATCCCTCTCCCTGCCTCACTCTCTCGACAAATTTATTATTATATTATTAATGTTAATGCATCCGCCACTTGTTGTTATATTTCATGCACCATAGTTGCATATTATGCGGCAGAGACGGGCATAAGCCTTATGTCTTATCATGCTTCCACTTAGGCTAAGATAAATTCTGTTTAAACCAATTTCTATATTTGTGCGGATGTGGAAGATCAAACTGCACACATTCCTGATTGCTTGATAGTACCGAGCCTTAGCAATGTCAAAATTCGTGGGCGTTTACTCATGTTACTGGAAGGGGCGTGGGACTGTACTTATGCATTAGAATCGATTTGAAACCTTGAAATCTGACTTCCCAGAATCTAAATATCATGATAATTTACATAAGATAATTATACAGGCATACGGCAGCAACAGCTCGATGTATATTAAGTTTTAAAATACTCACCAGAACCGTTATAAATTGTAAATTTACAAAGAGGGTAAATTAGGGGTATATCGCGCACTTGGTTTGTACCGCGCATTTTTAAATCGAGGGTTGTATAAAAAATACCATAATCGTAATAAGTCACGTGATTAATGCTGCGCGCGTAGGTCGCGTATGCCCTTCCTACGTCACCCATTTCTCTTCTGCGGCAAAGATTATTGCAGGGAAAACAACCATAAAGTTAATCTCTCAGAAAATCTGAGGGTTTTTTCAACAGATCTGTAAGTATGTTGCCGTAGTTAATTTCTTGTATGAAACTAAATGTTAAGTTAGCGCCAAGCGTAGTGTGGAGTCAAGCTCTACGTATGTGTTGAATCATATTGCACTGGTTAACACTTGTGTTTGCAGCAGTTCAGCCACTGTGGACCATCCAAAGACAGGTGGTCGGTTTGAGTTGCATCGCGTATATAACACTTTTATATCGCGCAATGTACATGGCCTTTATCGCGCACACGATACAACCCCGTATATTGCCAATGTTAGGCCTCTTTCACTACTACTACTACTACTACTACTACTACTACTACTACTACTACTACTACTACTACTACTACTACTACTACTACTACTACCACTACTACTACTACTACTACTACTACTACAAGTACTACTGCTGTATTCCTTTATTCTCTTGTAGCCTACATCCGCCGAATAGATGGCTCCTAAAAAGATCACCTGTCGGGAAACGAAAAAGCGTAGTAGACATCTTGGAGTTACTACCCCAATACGACGTGTGCAAATTGGACAGCACCAGACAGTACACATAAACATTATTAATCACAATGCCTCAGCTTTGCCTTATAATGCCAGTGCTATAAATAAGACAAACTCAAAAAAGAAAACCGCGCAAAGAAAAAACGCTTGCAATATACAAGGGAAAATCTACAGCTCGCATACAACGAATACAAGTGTCGTAATTTCTTATCAATTATGGCAGCAGCACGTGCGTATATGATTCCAGAAACGACTTTTTAAGAGAGAATTAAAGGGAGAATAGAAGTAAATGCTTAGGTAGTACAGCCTACCGATCTGACATAATCAGAAGAACCGAAACTTGAAGAATATTTAATCAAATGTTCGGAGTTGGGCGTGCGAAAATCCCGGCAACAAGTGAAGGCGAAGGCTGTCGCTATTGTGAGCCGGTTCCCAGTCAATCCCAGAGAGGCTACAAGCATTGGTCATATCAACATGGTTGCAAAATTAGGATGCTGGGAACGATTGATATTATAGATTCATGAAAAGGCACAAAACTCTTAGCCTGTGTACGCCAGAGAAATTGAGTCACTCGCGGGCAGTCATGGGGAACGAAAATGTGATTGGTCACTACTACGATGTTCTGGCGACCATACTTGGAGAGAACCATCTACTTCAGAGGCAAGAGCTCATATTCAATTGTGATGAAACTGGCGTACCTTTGGATTTTAGGGCGTCTAAAGTGATTTCTTCTAAACATGCCAAGAACATATGGTCAGTAACAAGTGGGGACAAGATCAATATAACCGTTATGGTGTGTGCAAATGCCACCAGTAAGATCTTGAAGCCAATGGTCATATTTAAGCGAAAACGACAGATTGACGTGCTGGCAGCAACTGTTACCGAGGGTTGGATTGTTAAATTCTCAGAAAAAGGGTGGATCAATTCAGTACTCTTTGAGCATTGGTTCTCTGACTTGTTCATTCCTTTCGTGAACACTCTCAGAAATACGATAACTGATAAGGTACTTCTGCTTGTAAACGGCCACGCGAAAATGTGTATGTCCTGGAAGTTGCTACAGCAAACAGTATTATTATACTATGCCTCCGCATGGGACTCACATACTCCAACCTTTGGACGTGTCATTTTTTAAAAGTCTAAAATCAAACTGGGATCTAGAATGTGAGGCATATGTCGGTGGTCCAGTCAATTGCGGAAAGTATGTCAAGAAAGCTCCTTTCCGCAAAGTACCTGAAAAGGCATGGGTTAAATCTGGAGAACGGATTGAGACTGTTCAGAATGGCTTTGGAAGGGGTGGACTCTTTCCTTTTGCGAAACTTACAATGAAGGATTTAATGAAAGATCGCAGTCTTACACCGTCTCAGGGCATGGACCGCGCACATAACATAAATTTTGGTCTGCAAGAAAGTAGTAAAAGTGTTGAGGTGAGTGGAGGTGGTGTGGAGAGGGATGAGAATAGTGTGGAGAGGAATGGGAGCAGTGTGCAGACAGGTGAGGCTGTTGTGGCGACTGGTGATGGTGGTGTGGAGATAGTTGAGGTGTTGTGCAGATGGGTGAATGTGTTGTGCAGATATCTGAAAGTGGTGCGGAGACGAATGGGAGTGGTGTGGGCATGACTGAGAGTGGTGTGGGGGAGTAGAAGTGGTGTAGAGAGGAGTGGGAATGGTGTGGAGAGGAATTGGAGTGGTGTGCACATAGGTGAGTGTGTTGTGCCGACAGGTGATGGTGGTGTGGAGATGGTTGAAGGTGTTGTGCAGACGAGGGATGTCTTGGGCAGATGGGTGATGGTGTTGTGCAGACTGGTGGAGGTCTTGTGCAGATTGATGAGGGTGTTGTGCAAACGGGTGATGGTATCGTGGATGCGGGTGGAGGTGTTGTGCAGACGGGTGATGGTGGTGTGGAGATAGGTGATTGTGGTGTGTAGACGTCTGTAATTGGTATGGAAACGAATGGATGTGGTGTGGCGAGGACTGAGAGTGGTGGGAGATGAGTGAGAGTGGTGTGGGGATGAGTGAGAGTGATGTGGAGACTCGTGAGAGTGGTGCGGAGACGGGTGAGAGTGGTGTGACGACCCGTGAGAGTTTTGTGGGGATAACTGAGAGTGGTGTGGAGATTGGTGAGAGTGATGTGGAGACGAGTGAGAGTGGTGTGGAGATTGGTGAGAGTTGTGTGGAGACGAGTGAGAGTAGTGTGGAGATGGGTGAGAGTGGTCTAGAGACGGGTGATCGTGGTATGGAGGCGGTCAGAGTGGTCTGGAGACGGGTGAGAGTGGTGTGGAGGATGGTGAGACTGGTGTGGAGACGGGTGAGATTGGTGTGGAGACGGTTGAGAGTGGCACAGAGATGGATGAGAGAGGTGTGGTGTCAAGTGATGTAGGGTCAAATAGTTTTGCTGCGGGGGAGGGGGGGGGGGGCGAACGGCAATAGGGTAGAATAGGGTTGGAACGAGCAATAGTGGTAGGGCTATTGAATGTTATACGAGTGGAGACGCAGGGTGTAGTAAAGTTTTTAGATGACGTCTTTGCCTTGCCTATCTTTCCAAGAGTAAGCTCTACAAAAAGAAAAGTAAATCCGTATTGTTGCAATAAGACATCGAAAGAAGTTATTGAGGAAAAGAAAGCCAAATTACAAACCCCGCAAAAGGCTCTGAAAAATTCTGTAAAGAAATCTAAAAAACCTATGAACAAAAATTCTGACATCAAATAGAAAAAGGCTGTCAATAAAAACCCTGTCGAATCGAAAAGGTCAATCAAAAAAATCCTGTCAATAAGTTGAAAATTGAAAGTTATTGTGTGTGATAAAAGCAAGGATATGAGTAAAGGTAGATGTAATGGTAACGGTAGAGTGGATGCTAAGGCGTCATGCAGCGAAATAAATGATGATTGTCTCTGTATATTTTGCGGAGAGTTGTATTCACTTTCGGGTGGTGAATGGATTCAATGTCAGGAGTGTCATAGGTGGTGCCACACCGAGTGTGCAGGTGTCTACAAAACAAGAACAGTTCGTGAGCGACTTTTGTTAGGACGAACATTGTTATTCTTATTTAGAAACATCGTTGTGTTTAAGATCGTTTTCTCTTTGTAAACTGAAAACGTATAGTAGCTTAATATGTTCTAAGCGTAATTTTGTTTAAGTTCTGTTACTTTGCAGATTTTTTTTAAACCTTTGCCAGTGCGAGATATAGCCCTATTGTTTTCATTATTAAAACGTAGTGACGTTTTTGTAATCATATTCACTCTGAATTTGTTTTTGACGTACGATAGGAGGGGCGCGTGAAATACAAGTCGTTGTGTAGCAATGACAAATTGACCTGTTTCCACTTAGCTCCTAAATTATGATCGTGTAGTGGATACAAATAAGCTAACGTTAAAAACGATGTCCATTTAGTAACAAATCGGAATTAATCCAATAAAATAGCTGATAACGTCAGATTCTTATTATTATCAGCTACTGTTCTAAATTGATCTGCCATTTTGCGGTACTAAAATACATTAAACATGCTTAATTAAGACCTCTGCCACGAGAAATATGAGAATCACCCTATAAGGCATATATCGCCTGGGTGCCCGATGCTAAAGTGATAGGTGTGCGGTACTTTACTCTAGAGAGTGATATATACCAAATAGGTGTGTCGATGTTGTATATCCATGCAGTCCAGATGATTTGTGATAATGGCAAATGGTACCGCATCTATGCCAGATGTGGATTAACAGTTGTATATGAAGTTGCAGCATGTTCATTAGTTTTGCGTGGCTGGTACTGTGAATATGGTTGGGTTGTATCGCGCGATTATACCCCATATTTACCCGACATTACACTTCCTGAACTTCATGACGGGCTTTCCGATTTTCACGACGGCGCTATATACATGTGACGTATTTGATTATGATGTCAGATGTGTGAGTGACAGAATGGATCAATCTATGTACAACGCATCGCATGATATTGACAATCCTGTCCTATACTGTCTATCGTATATTGTTAGGGTCCTGATAGCGTACTTATTTATCACGCGATAATACTAAGCGCTTAATAGTTTGTAATACCATTTAATGAAGATATTCCATGAAACATAGGTCTGGTTCACTCCACCAGAGAGCTAATGTCTGATTATGCTGGCTTTATCCAGTGATGAGCATGTTGACGATGTCTTCTATCGCTGTCCTGCCTCAGCTACATTTTCAGTCTGTCATACACACCAGTCTTTATGCTACAGTAATACTTTAACCATTAAAAGATGATTGTCTCAAACTACAAGACAACTATATCCTAAAGGAAAGATGTGAAACTAAGTTTACCTGTTGCTACTTGATACTAATGATAGCAGCTTCATGGCATATGTATTTGGCTGAATATGTCGCTATTATATATAATTTGTCGTTTGTGGGAGGTAAGGGTTTCTTCAAGAGTGAAATGTCATTTCAGTTAAGCATTTCATTCTAAAATTTTCTCAAGTAAATTCCAATGTCTCATAGAAAATATCAATTTGCAGACCAGGAGAGGATTATTCTAGGAAATGTACTACTGTAATCGCTCACCATGTTAACGAGACAGAGATCCTCGTGACAAAATTTAAGAAGCAGGCCATAGAAGTAGGCCTAGTCCTCTTCTGGTATGCATTTTGTGAAGTATATAAATTGAAACACTTGCACAATATATAGATATAAGATTCAATCAAGATCTGGTGTGACACCGTTATATAGTAACACATATGCACAACAAATCGACAATTTACAACGAAGCGAAGCGCATGGTTAAAAAAACAACGGTGTGTGGCCATGAGATTCAAATACGACGAGGTAGAATCAATTCTAGTCAATACTGGTTCAATAATATATACGACTAATACAATTAGACATTATTTAGTGATACACGTCACGCATATTGATATTCCATTCAAACTAAGATTCAATCAAGATCAGGTGTGGCAGCGTTATATAGTAACACACGTATATAGCGTCATAATCACTTACGCACATATTAGCTGAAGTCACAATCATAGTGATGACACATAACTCATTCGTGAAGCTAGAAATACTCCGTCAAGTGTACGAATTGTAGGTCTTTGATGGATTTTCAATTTAATAAATATTGTGATGAAGATTTTGAAAGAAATTTCACTTGAGCTGTTACTGCTCTAGGCAGCAACTTCCTACAACCAAATTAGGTTCAAAATATTCAACATATTACCTGAATAGTTACCTTGAAGTTGAGACTCTGCAAATTCAGGGTGCAGGTAGATAAATCGACCAAACGCACGCACAATTTTGGAGCAGCATAGCCAGAAATGGGCGGGGGCATAGCTGGAAATAAATCCCTTTATTAGGCAAGCACATCTCCCGCTGCATCCCGTTACTCTGACACAAAACAAGCACGTGTTGTATTTTGAATAGGGAATCTGATTAACGAATGACCTCATGTTGATAAAAAGGTGATCGGTCATTGATATACCGATTTTCTGAATTATTTTCCTCTTTGTGACGGAGCATTGAAATTCACAACGCTTCACCACCAATATTGTTCTTTCTATGCGATTCTCATTAAAGTTATAGACACGCATATGAGAGCTGCCAGCAAAACACCTAATAACCAAATTTCTTCGTCATGCGATTATCACATCTTCACAACCCATGATTTGTATTGACACATTTATGTTCAAATAACATATTTAACCGCAATTATCGCGAGACGTCCATGTTGCGAACACTTGTGATACATGGTATGTTTATCGTTCCTTAAGTTGTGTAATGTACATTTCTCACATGCCATATGCTACATGTTCCGAGGTAAATGACTGTTTACAAACAAGCGATTGTTGAGTAAAATATCAATAGTTTTACTGACTATGCTTTTTAACTGGTATGTAGTTTGTATTATTGTCAAGCATTAGTTCTATGAACCCTGTCTTTGACGAAGTACTGGCAGTATGATCTAGCTATTTCATCATCTGGAATGTAAGTTTAACATTTTTAATTGTTTTCCACTAGGGTGGGGTTCGAACCTGGCAATTCTATGGCTCATTTCGCTTAGCATTTGGGAGGCGAGTGCTCTACCACCAGAGCAGCATCCAGAGGACAAAAACCCTCTTTCACAGTATCGGCAATCAACCACCCATCTCACAACCACACGAAGTGATTTGAATTTTTGATGGTATACATTCCAGATATTCTTATATTTACATTTCTGAGATCCTTCCTGCTAGATCACTAGGTGGTGGAAATGGACAACAAACGGATGCGACTATCGGATGCTTTCTGGACATATGTGTACATAACCTCAAAATAATCTCAAAATATGGCCTTCATCAGTCATCTTATTTGAACACATGTGTACATAGGGCCAGGGCTAATCTTCATGTTCCACAATTAGAGAGTGAAGACGTTCTCAGCTGTCCACCCAGTGTCTTAACTGGAGAATATGTAGACATGGGATATTTGCTCTCGCGAAGTGTTTCCTGAATATATAAATGATGTTTGCTGAGAAATGCGATATGTCTTCCGGTCCTCTCCTCTCCAGCTCCTCTACTCGTCTAACGATCCAACATAGTATTGATTTCCAATTGATGGATGAAATGTGATATGCTTTTAGCCCTACTGAATGGGGTTAATTTGGTTGGTAGTTTGTTGACAATGTGCTTACGGAAATGTGCTGCTGATTGTGATTTATTACTGTAGTTGATGGTTACAGAGTGATTCAGTTCTAGCCACACACCACCGATTTCATGCTAGGCTCCACATAATTTGTATGCGTGTTTGAATCGAGTTCATCCTTGAATTCCCAGAATCTCAATTTTAAGGTACTTATACACGTAAGCTGCTGAATATTGTCAAGCTTATTTGCATCCCTCATCACCTTGTATCAAACACCAGAAGAGACCCCACGTTGCGTGTAGCTGTGAGTGACTAGCACTAGAACAACCATTCATCGTTGTCCTAGCTTGCACAGTAATCAAGTGCAAATGGGTTGACCAGTGTAGCCTTTTCGCTTGAGCATGCATCCACATCAAACATCAACTGTTCAGGATATCTTCCATTCTCGATTCTCCTAGCCCCTGCAGCAGTATAGTGTAACAAATGGTAAGTCTTGAGATGCATCAGCCACTCCAGAAGCCAATAACCTAACAAGATGTGAGCATGTGGATTTATTTCTGTTTGCAGCTTACTATGACGCACACAAACTATTCATAAACTTTGGGCATATCTTGTTCCTGCTTGGTTTTTATTGATTTCATTATTTTCATAAATAGCTCGTTTTCACTTCTTATCTAAGGCTGTATCACATTACACATCACAATGGAGGAATCCCGTTTATGTATAAATCATCTGACGTCATAATCAACTATACACCTGTGCAAAAGTTAAGCACCAGCAAAAACAATAGAACGTAGAAACATGATGGTACAACTAGGCTGCCATACTTTTTTTCCCCACGTTAGCTGACATAATTCCAAGTACGAAATGCACATGCATGCATGACTTCACGCCGCTTGATGTCCGTGCGTGGCGGGAAACAGCACACGTGTTCAGTTATGTAAAAGTCCAGTTTGAGGTGTAGAACATTACATACAGATTTAGGCGACAAGATTAGGAATTTTGTGTTCATGACCGTGGTTTATTTGTACAGAGAGAATTAGCTCGTGATTGTGAACCGCTATGGCAAGACGAAGGTTAAGTGATCGTGTGAAATGGCAAATCATAGGCATGCATACCACTGGTATGTCATGCAGAGAGATTGGCAGACAGCTGAACATTAACCATACTGTAATCAGTCGTTTGATTGCAAAACATGGGCAAACTAACGAGGTGAAGGACAGGCCTAGATCTGGAATACCGAAGAAGACTACTGCCCGTGATGATCGAGCCCTAGTATGCCTTGTTAGGAGATCTCCATTCACCAACAGCAGAGTGCTCAGCCAGCAATGGGAAACGCGCAATAGAGTGTCAATGTCTACCGTCAAAAGGAGACTGTATGCTGCTGGCATGAAAGCTAGGAGACCTGTCAGACGTCCTCTCCTCACTGCACACCACAAAGAGGAGCGTCTGAGGTGGTGCAACGAAAGAAGACACTGGAACATGAGGTCCTGGAGACGGGTACACTGGTCCGATGAAAGTCGGTTCCTGCTTCATGCCACAGATGGTCGAACTCGTGTATGGAGGTCCAGACGCACGGCGTACGACCAACGTAACATCATGGAAGAAGTTCCATTTGGTGGAGGTTCCGTTATGATATGGGGGTGCATCTCATTTGATTGTAAGCCGGATCTGTTGACTGTACCTGGAACACTCAATGGACAAAGATATCAAGATTCCATACTGGATAGAGTTGTGGTCCCTCATTTTGTAAATCATGCACCTGGAACCCACCCTATATTCATGGATGACAACGCCCGACCACATCGTGCTAGAGCTGTGCATGAATACCTCCGCCAGAATGCCATCGAAACCCTACCATTGCCAGCAAGGAGCCCTGACATGAACCCTATTGAGCATATCTGGGACATTCTGGGAAACATGGTGAGAAGGAGGGATCCTCCTGTGCAGAATCTACAGGAATTACCAGACGCACTCCATCTTGAATGGCAACGAATACCACAATGGCGTATCAGTCGGTTGGTGACCAGCATGAGACGTCGTGTCCAGGCCGTCATCCAGGCACAAGGTGGATATACCCGATATTAATAATGACAGGCTCAAACTCGTGCACAGATGTTAAACTTCGGTTTCAGACACCATTAATGACAATCTAGCCACGTGTGTCAACTGTAGGGCAATAGTTGTCAGTTGTGTCAAAGTAACCATATTCAGGCCTCGTTTTCAAGTTCAAACAAAAACATACAGTGTTCCCCACCATCATAATCAGCATTCCACTAGTTGCATTATTACCTCTTGCACTAAGATGGATGGGTACATAAATGTTTATGCTATTGCTTTCTTCATAGCACATGAATATACCCTCGCATGTGCGTAAAAATAGGGTGGTGCTTAACTTTTGCACAGGTGTATATGTTAATAGAACAGGTATGTACATCTTTTACATATGCTCATGGGGACGCCTGGCTATTCACGACATTACCATGGTAAAATAACGTTTATGTATAGCTTCATAGTTACAGATGATATTGCAACGTCGTGATCACCCCTGGAATCATGAATATGCACAGAATTAAACATACATAGCACTATCATTAACTTTCTTCCCAAGAACGGCAGTATTGTCAAGAATATTGTTGCATCAGCGCTTCCGAGGTTGTTCCTTGCTGAGAAGTTCCTATCTGTACGCGAGGTATGGATCATTCCTACGGATGCACTGGTTAGCTCACAGGGTTTCCCCTTCATAGGAGGCGGGGGTCTGATGCTCCGATGAGGACAAAAGCCGATCTCGTACATCAGCGGTATGATCCAGTTCCAATGGGGTCGTGCCGGCATCCCTGCGTACATCTTTCATCTTACACTTTCATACTACCGTTTCATCCATGCTATTGGTGTGCACCATGTGCCGCGTGTACGAAAGCTGACATAATTCCAAGTACGAAATGCACATGCATGCATGACTTCACGCCGCTTGATGTCCGTGCGTGGCGGGAAACAGCACACGTGTTCAGTTATGTAAAAGTCCAGTTTGAGGTGTAGAACATTACATACAGATTTAGGCGACAAGATTAGGAATTTTGTGTTCATGACCGTGGTTTATTTGTACAGAGAGAATTAGCTCGTGATTGTGAACCGCTATGGCAAGACGAAGGTTAAGTGATCGTGTGAAATGGCAAATCATAGGCATGCATACCACTGGTATGTCATGCAGAGAGATTGGCAGACAGCTGAACATTAACCATACTGTAATCAGTCGTTTGATTGCAAAACATGGGCAAACTAACGAGGTGAAGGACAGGCCTAGATCTGGAATACCGAAGAAGACTACTGCCCGTGATGATCGAGCCCTAGTATGCCTTGTTAGGAGATCTCCATTCACCAACAGCAGAGTGCTCAGCCAGCAATGGGAAACGCGCAATAGAGTGTCAATGTCTACCGTCAAAAGGAGACTGTATGCTGCTGGCATGAAAGCTAGGAGACCTGTCAGACGTCCTCTCCTCACTGCACACCACAAAGAGGAGCGTCTGAGGTGGTGCAACGAAAGAAGACACTGGAACATGAGGTCCTGGAGACGGGTACACTGGTCCGATGAAAGTCGGTTCCTGCTTCATGCCACAGATGGTCGAACTCGTGTATGGAGGTCCAGACGCACGGCGTACGACCAACGTAACATCATGGAAGAAGTTCCATTTGGTGGAGGTTCCGTTATGATATGGGGGTGCATCTCATTTGATTGTAAGCCGGATCTGTTGACTGTACCTGGAACACTCAATGGACAAAGATATCAAGATTCCATACTGGATAGAGTTGTGGTCCCTCATTTTGTAAATCATGCACCTGGAACCCACCCTATATTCATGGATGACAACGCCCGACCACATCGTGCTAGAGCTGTGCATGAATACCTCCGCCAGAATGCCATCGAAACCCTACCATTGCCAGCAAGGAGCCCTGACATGAACCCTATTGAGCATATCTGGGACATTCTGGGAAACATGGTGAGAAGGAGGGATCCTCCTGTGCAGAATCTACAGGAATTACCAGACGCACTCCATCTTGAATGGCAACGAATACCACAATGGCGTATCAGTCGGTTGGTGACCAGCATGAGACGTCGTGTCCAGGCCGTCATCCAGGCACAAGGTGGATATACCCGATATTAATAATGACAGGCTCAAACTCGTGCACAGATGTTAAACTTCGGTTTCAGACACCATTAATGACAATCTAGCCACGTGTGTCAACTGTAGGGCAATAGTTGTCAGTTGTGTCAAAGTAACCATATTCAGGCCTCGTTTTCAAGTTCAAACAAAAACATACAGTGTTCCCCACCATCATAATCAGCATTCCACTAGTTGCATTATTACCTCTTGCACTAAGATGGATGGGTACATAAATGTTTATGCTATTGCTTTCTTCATAGCACATGAATATACCCTCGCATGTGCGTAAAAATAGGGTGGTGCTTAACTTTTGCACAGGTGTATATGTTAATAGAACAGGTATGTACATCTTTTACATATGCTCATGGGGACGCCTGGCTATTCACGACATTACCATGGTAAAATAACGTTTATGTATAGCTTCATAGTTACAGATGATATTGCAACGTCGTGATCACCCCTGGAATCATGAATATGCACAGAATTAAACATACATAGCACTATCATTAACTTTCTTCCCAAGAACGGCAGTATTGTCAAGAATATTGTTGCATCAGCGCTTCCGAGGTTGTTCCTTGCTGAGAAGTTCCTATCTGTACGCGAGGTATGGATCATTCCTACGGATGCACTGGTTAGCTCACAGGGTTTCCCCTTCATAGGAGGCGGGGGTCTGATGCTCCGATGAGGACAAAAGCCGATCTCGTACATCAGCGGTATGATCCAGTTCCAATGGGGTCGTGCCGGCATCCCTGCGTACATCTTTCATCTTACACTTTCATACTACCGTTTCATCCATGCTATTGGTGTGCACCATGTGCCGCGTGTACGAAGGCTGTTTGGGTCAGATTAAGCCGATGTTTGACTGGCTGGTTTAGTGAAAATTAGAAGTCAGCTAATGATTATCTTGCCTATCCTATCATAGCCAAAGAACAACAGAGACGGAAGGTCACCAAGCATTCCCATATCTTAATATAAGCTATATTTATAGTATATAATACAAACATAACTCTACCTTATTAGGAAGACTTTCGCAGAAGCGAGTGGTTATGCCTCGCATTGGCCGCCATCTAAATATGTCCGTCCAACCGCAGTTGGATAAAACAAAAAGTGTATTGGAGTAATAGTGTCGGAATTAAAATGATACCACCTCCCTCAACTGGCCGCCGTTCGCCGATCCGTGGCCCTCACCGTCCACTCAATCTCTGGGGCATAGGTTGGTGAGACATGTGGTTGGTGTATGCCTCTAGATGGAGGCCCAGGATTGTTGGAACATGTTGGTATGCCTCAAGATGGAGGCCCCATTGATTGAGGGGGCGGTGGGGGCCACAGGTCACCGAACGGCGGCTAGTTGAGTGAGGTTGTATCATTTTAATTCCGACACTACTACTAGGCAAATGATACCACCGCCCTCTCAATCCCTGGGGCATAGGTTGCGGAGGCCACCACGGATCGCCGAACGGCTGCCAAGGAGGTAGTATCACACTACTTCTACCAGGGTCTGAACGCCCATTTAGAGGCAAGCCTCCACAGTGATATACACCACTGATCGCCATCAACCACAGGGCCTCTCTCTCTCTCTCTCTCTCTCTCTCTCTCTCTCTCTCTCTCTCTCTCTCTCTCTATTCTGTGTAGCCGCAAACAAACACGTAGTCTCTGTCAGAGTCGCATCAGCACGATGGGACCACTCATAGGGGCTGCCATCTACCTTGACAACGCTCACCTGGGAGGAGACTAAAGTGATTAGCATGTGAACCACGGCAGACTCTGGCATGTTCACATGTTATGCAGAGAATCTGGTGCTGAGCAGGTGTCTCCAACAGACAACCACGGCCTACCCTCTCCACCCCATAGAAGTGGCAGACAAACTTGATCTCTTCACGTGGGTGAAAGCGGTCGTAAGTGTTTCTCCGCATGGGGTCGACCCAAGGATTGTATTGGGGGTCATCCAGGAATTGGGCCCACTTGGCATCCAATTTCATGGCAGTCTCAGCGCTCTGTGCCACTGCTCTAGACACCAGCACGAGCAGTATGATGAGAATCATGGCTATATATGAAGAGTTAAACTGAACAAAGAGAAATATCTGTGCCAGATCGAGCCCTGTTCCATCCGAATCGATAGTGATCTTCATCCCCTCAGGGGCAGGGACTAGCTGCTTCACTCTGCCGCTGGCTAAGACACATAGCTCTAGGACTATATGAGTCGTTTGCAGGCTAGTGAGTCCAACTCGCTGAAGCAGTTTAACAGCACCCTTGACTTTGGAGACATGTGACACACCATCTACCCGTAGGGTGCCCTCCTGGAGGTTAATAGCTTCTTCTGGTCCATCGAATGGACGACGCAGCAGGAGCTTTCCACCTGTAACCCCGATCCTGTGACCCACCCTCGTCAGGGAGACACCTTCACCTGTGTAGGTGAGGAGGGATGATCCCGATTGTAGAGCTTTCGACCTGTCCCATCCCTTTTCACAACAGTGGAAAGGGGGGTAACCTCTATGTCAATGACTGCGGGAGGCCTCTATAGGGGCAACCATGTTTGCCAGTCACCACCAGGTCCAGTGCGGTACCACAGTTCATTTTTCTTAAATATGGACTGCAGGTTTTTTGCCAGGGTCAATAGCAGGCCATCATGGGCCATTGGTGGTGCACCACTCGAATAGGGTTTGACCAGATGAAAGCTGAGGTCGTTATTTAGGGTGTTGATGTCTGCCACCTCTGTATCCGAGAGCTCAATCAATGGCTCGAGGATGTACTTCCTCTTTGGGAAATTGTACCGAAACATGGTGTGGCCATCTATGTTGTGACCCAGGCCCTCTCTCGGCACATCCTTGAGGTCTGTGAGCATCCCCACCCCATCACCACGAGTGGGGTGGAGGGAGAATGCCATTGAGTTTGCTTCGTACTGTAGGGCGAATGACTTGCCATCGCTCTCTTCTACCTTGGCAGCATCAACTGCGTACACATCTGCCAGGTCAGCAAGACCAGTCGAGTGAGCAAATATGGGTTCCATAGCATGCTATAGGAGGTGTTTAAACAAGACATATAACCATGCCGATTGTCCGACTGCTGCTCTCCGGTGGTGAGAACGTAATCTCACCCTCTCTAGAGGGGAGACAGGTGGTACAGTACCATTTAGAATGGGTCCTCTTCGAGGTGCCCCAGCAGGGCACAACATACATACACGTCGATGTGCTACATCAACCTCCGGGCAGTGCACACAGCAGCTCTCTGGTAGAAGTCGGCCGGGACGTGATAGAGTATCTCCCAGGTGCCAACAGCAACCTATGGAAAGCTATCAGTCCTAGCCAGTTCACACCTGTAAATCACCTGTTTGACAGCTCCCTCCATTGACATATATGCCAGCACGGATGGGATATCGACGCCCATTTAGAGTTTGCACTCTTATTACTCATTGACCTGACATGATATCACACCAGGAATATCTGACCTTTGCCGAGATGATGAAGAACCTGCTACAGGCTTGCCCCTTCATGAACCTTGCACAGATAAAGGCCTTAAATGAACAGATGCTAGCACTGCAACAAGAAGGAGAGTGACTACAGTGGGAGAGCTGGTATCAACAGAACGCGAGCCTTGCAAGGGGGCGAAGGAACAGTGAAGGTTCCCGATACTGGCAGACCCTCCTGGAGGATGTCACACATACAATGATGAGCCAGATGTAGGGGAGACCGCGGACGATGCAGCGGAGACTGTGGACGAGGATGAACCAGAGAGTAAGTGGGACGATGAGCCAGATGTCTTCACAGACGAGGATGAGCCAGATGTCATACAGTGGGAGGAGGAGATGGCGCAGAAGTGTAAGACCAAGAAAGCCATCCAGCAGCGGACCTACTATCTTGGTCATAAGGTGAAGATCCAGATGTCATGTCGCAGAAAGCTACTGGCACCCGACATAGTGTTGGATGACCCCTGTCTAAAAGACATCTGTCTCTAAACCAGGAAGCTAGCATGGTTCACCAGGTCCTCCAAAACCTATCCTTCTGGGACTCATGAGCAGATTCTGCAGGTGATGCAGGTTTAATCTCCACATATACTATGGCAAAATCAGAGTGGCGGAAGCAACCAGAAATATACCCCTCCCTGCTGGCTGACGAGGGCGGTACCATCCACGGCTGGCAACTCCAGCAGATAGATACCATCAGACAAAATCTCGGCCATGAGGCAGAAAAGTACACAGAACGTGCAGGCGATATAAGCCTGCAGTGGCAGCTGTGGCCACTCTCGCTACAGGGGTGGGGGTCATCATCGCCATCCCGCTGGGTGGCGTGACACTAGCCGCCACTGTCTTGGTTACTGGCTTGGGGGTGGGGCAGCCGCAGAAGGAGGCTGGAGAAGCATGCCACGTATGTGGCACTGGCACAGAGTATGCTATTTATGAGTCTGTCAGCAAAGCTCTCGAGGATGGCCAAGTCACCGATGAAGAGTAACACCATATATTGACAGTCCAAGCCCTGTACTGCACGGAGAAACCTAAAGTGCGACAGCAATACTGCAAAGGCTCCAGCGGGTGGGTTGATATGGAGGAGTTAAAAAACGAGATGTTATGGCGAGGTCGACTCGCTTGTCTCTGGAGTCGAGACGACAACAAATAGTGTGGCCGTCCCACCGAACCTCACGACAGTCATCCGGAGCCAACCGCCCCTCATGGGTACACCCTTGACTGGCCTGAGAGGTCTACTGGATGATATTCCAGAGCTAACACCGTTCTCCATCACAGTGGATGGACGGTCCCGAACCAGCTTCTCCATCAACCCACGACCACTGATCAACTGCCCCATCACCATCAAGGATGCGAAACAAGCTCATACTTTGCAGGCTGCTCCAAGCCTCTCATACTGGAATCAGTAGCTGAACTTTGCTGTGTGGTGTGCCACGGCAGGATGTGGAGTAAGTTCCACCCTGCTTCACTCCTATACTGGTACCCCTGAATCTTTGCTCATCGCCAGCTGTCTCAGACTCCACGTGTACTTCACGGTGTGATGAATCCTCCATGAGCTGGGTGCACGCCTCCCTGATACAAACGCCTTCGGCCCACAGCTCAAAAGTCATAGCGTCTCAGCGGCCAGCAGACTACAGAGAGAGTTCAGTGCTCACCCAGCCTATCGGTGGCATGGTGGTGACAACAGCAGTCTAGGGGTTATGTATGGTGACCTGCGACGTTACTACTCAGGATTCCCCTATCGAACCCCTTGACGAGTAGGCCATCGGAAGACAGCTACATTCTTGTTTGATCCAGACTCCGACCCTGGAGTGCTGGTGCAAAATATGCACATCACTGGCTTGCGGCAGGACTATCCAGATGTGTGGAAGTACTTTGTCCCACACACCACCTCAGGTCTCACACCAGCAGGGATCGTTTGGATCAACCAGTCCCTGGAAGCACTGTACTACTGCCTCCTTACGACACAGACCTAGCTGCAGCATTCCATAGATGGTGTCAGCGGAGCAGAGGTCCAGGCTATGTTCATCAGTCTCGTTGAAGATATGATCATCGTGGCAGACCCCAGTAGTCTTACTGCTAAGTTCCAGGAGGGGTTGCAGAAGGTCCGTCACAAACTTGACTTTGCTATTTCGCCACACCTATGGTTGATTCCGAGCAACATGATCGTGAAAATCGAGGACCTCCAAGTGAGGGGCTATAACAACATGATAGTCGAGGGGAGTTCTTCCGGTGTCCACTTCAGCTTCAACATTGCCATCAACGGACCTACGCATAGTACGAGCCATACAGTCGTTCCGACCGTAACACTGCAGCCAGTCAACACGGCAGCTCCAGGCGCCCCGACACTGCCGCGAGTCGACACGACACCATTTCCCATGGTAGCTCTATGTGTGGTGTCAGGCCTAGCTATCGTGGCGCTCGGGATCAGCCTACTCCGACGCTAGCAAATCAGCTATAAGACTATCCTGACTCTCTACAGTAGCAGTGGGGACTACGGTGAGACACTGAACCAGATTGGCATGCCATACAGCCCATCCAAGGGCTGCAGGGTTCGGCAGCGCATCCTTTTTTCAGCTTGTAGTATCGCAGAGCCTTATTCAGCTCTGAGTCCGGTGAGGCCATGGCAGTCTGCAACTGCTGGAACACATCTGACAGATACTCCCGATCCTTGTAGAAACCTTTAGCTCACAGGAGCTGCTCGACGATACTCCCGCCCATGATAAGGTATTCGAGGAAGCAGATCTGTTCCTTGCCAAATCCTAGATTCAAGTCCATACTGTCGCCGAAACTCTACCCACTGGTCAGTGTCTAGGACTCTCTTATTATGGAGCTTCTCACAGAAGGTCCACTTTGTCCATGCATGACGAGCATCTGATTTGCGAGTGGATTTGATAAGGTAGTCCTGGTAGTTATCTGCGAATTTCAGAAATGCTGGCAGATTACTGGACAATCGCCTGCGACCTCTTTCATTGAAGATGTGCTCAATAGCCTCCTTGCGGCCAACAGTGAACTCCTCCTGAGTACCTTCTGCATGACCAGTGTCATGGCTCTCTGCTATAGCGGCACTGACCTCCTCCCTGAAGTAGTTATTTGCTTCAGACTGGAGACTGGAGGCTATCCAGCATATCTCGCTCTTCCTGGTTATGGAGGCTAAATACAGCATCCCACTTTCCGACCATTAGTAGATCTTTGGGGTCGACCCTCGCCCTTTGGAGAGCTAGAATAACAGGTCCTGCCCTGGGTGCTGTCAAACTTCCGGTAGAGTATCCGAGTCAGGAGTTCCTTTGTACTACGAGCTGGCGCTCCTTCCTCTATGGCGGCCAGTATCAATGCATCAGACGGAGGTGTGACCTTGGCTCGCTCATGGATAATGTTGATGTCACGAAGCAGTCCTCGGACCCTGTCACAGTGGGACAGTGCATGCCGTGGCCGTCGTTCTGACTGTCCTGCCGACTTGTCCTGCTGCCTATAGACAATCTGCCAGCCGTTTAACCCCTCTATATACCCAGACTTTAAATATGCTGCGGTATGTGAAACATCCAGATGGGGCCATTAAACCCACGACATCGCACCACACTGATCCTCGGAAGGACTGCCTGATGGTCATTCGACCCAGTATACACGATGAGAACCCGTTGTCCACTGCTGAGAAGTACATTGATTTTGTAATCTCGGCACAGATCCACGAGATCAAGAGCATGACACTCGCGTTCAAGCTTCAGAGCACAATAGAACAGACGGTAGAGCTCCCGCAGGTTCTGAACAGGTGGGAGATCGTGCAGAGCAACAGCACCGTGGACACCACCTATGTGAACGATGAGTACCGAGTCCTAGGTCCGCTGGCTCTGTACGACCTGGTCAAGTCCCTTAACTTCTGAGGGTTGGTCGATAAACTACTGTTCAGTGAGGGTCCAGCAGAGATTAGACGCCAGTGTACAGAGGTGTTTGAGGAGGTCTTCAGTGATGGTCGAATGAATGATGGCCATCTGTTCATCTGTTTAGAGTTCACCCAGGCCGTGCATGACAGGATGGGAGTGGACGTCAGTGATGAAATCCGGTAGTTTATCAACCGTCTTTCTTGAGGCTCGGTTGGTCGTAAGACCTACAAGTATGCCCTCACCATCGTTGATGTCGCCCGCAGGTACAAGGCGGCAGTACCGCTCACAGACAAGTCAGCTGGCCAGATGGCCCAGGCATTCCAGGGTGTCTACGAGTCTTCGGAAAATCCCCTCCAGTGGCCGGAATTGTTGCAGGTGGATGAGGGTAAGGAGTTCAGAGGGGAGACTGCAGCCCTCATACGGAAACACGGTGTGGCAGTTTGGCGAGGCGAGGTAGGGCATCACGGTGCCCAGGCTATCGTTGAGCAGTGGAATCGGACACTGGCAGAGAGACTGTTCCCACACCAATACGCCCAAGAAATGGCCGCGCCGAGTGAACATTCTAGAGTATGGGTGAGAGGGCTGCCTGCAGTGGTGGAGAGATCCAATGCCAACGTTATTAGGCTAATCAGGAAGAAGTCGGTAGAGGCTATCAGACACACTGCTGGAGAGGATTGCCTACCACCTGATGCTCTGGTTCGGTACCTGTATGAGCCTGGTGAGCTGGAAGGTAGTCGACGGCGTGCAACAGATCCTAACTGGTCGATAGATGTTCACAGGCTTGACAGGTATGTCGAGGCGGAGGGGCGGCCTACACTGTATTACCTGGCATGCCAGCACGGAGTGCCTAGGCGACCATTTGTCGTAGAAGAGCTGCAGCTAGTCCCTGAAGAAACACAGCTACCACCCCCTAGGGTGCTAACATGATACTCGATGGGCTCGGTATGGATCCCAGCTGGCAGCACATGGTGCTTATCATAGTAAGCGGAGAGTCCGAGTTTTTCCTGTCCATATGTCACCATACCCTGCGCAGGCCTCGGTTTTTAGCTCTGTCCACCCCGCCATGTAGGGCGCTGTAGAACCTCTGCCAAGAGACCTCATTCTGCCACTTTGACATTCCCTTTGGCGAGCACTTACCTGCAGCTGCACTCTCCATGTAGTAGCATTTGGAGCAGAGTGCGATGCTACAAGAGCCTTTGAACTCGATCTTGAACAGTCCCAGAGTCCGTCCAGACCATTTGTCCCAAGCTAGCCAGGTCCGCTTATGAGCCTGGTACTCTGCTCGCATCTCAGGGCAAATGACGTCGTCGAGGTTGGAGTCTGCTATAGCAATATACGCAGAGTCAGTGTCCATCTGCAGGCACTCAAAGCTGTCACGAGCTACGTAGCGATCGAGGAAGTCATAGAAGAACTCGGCTTGTGACTATGGAGCTCGTATAACACACCAATCTCCTCGAGATCTTCAAACCATGCACTATGCAGGGCTTTGTCTACCACGCATTCATCCTTCATGAAGCTGGTGTTGCTGTGACGTTCTAGAGCCTCGATGAGCGTTCCGTAGGCACTGTTGCCGAGGAGTTTGAAGAGATCTGCCAAGAGTGCTTTGCTCTTATCTCCATCTCCCGAGTGACGGGCCTCCGTAACAATCTTCACGAACCACTCGAATGGGCGCTTGCCCTCATAGTCTATGGTGCGGTATACAGCAGAGATCTCCAGGCCATGGGTTATATACCACTTGAGGGTCGGGGCATACAGCAGCTGTTCTTGCCAGAGAGGGCACCGACCAGCTTCTGGGTGGTGGGCCGCTTCCTCCCCGTTCGCCCTAAATATGCCAGCATCTCAGACGAGATTGCCTCTACCTGGATCTCGCAGTTATAGAAGAGTGTAGGCATTTCCTCCAAGTTTGCCCACAGCGCCTTGGGGACCTCTATATCCACCTCAGCAAACCCAAACCAGCTGTTTGCTGGGAGAGCCTCCTTAAAGCTAGCTATCCCACTGGCACCAGACCAATGGCGCACTTTCTCCTTACCACATGGCATCTCTTTGGCCATCGTTGACAGGTACAGAGCATTTGCGTCATTGCCGAGTAGACGTTGGCAGAAGCGCCCACTCTGGCAGATTCGAGTCACACCAGCCTCATGGTATCTGGTGAACATGATGCTGGGACCGCCAACAACAGCACCCTTCAGCATCTCGTAGACTTCCTTGTCCGGTGAATAGAGGCTAACATCCGTCATGTGTTGAGTGGTTCCACGTAAGTGGTACTGCAGTGACACACCTGGGAGAGACACCGCATCTTTGAGGATGTCTATTTCTCGTTCTGTGCAGAACTCTCACACATCCACTCTAGGGCTTTGATGAATAGACTGACGTCCATATTGTTGTAGTATTGCAGCCAGTCGGCGAATGTCCGCATTCCATGCTCGCTGAATGTCTGGTTACACTGTTCCCACTCCTTTCGCGTCAAGGTGTAGCCACCCTTGAGCTTAGATGTCAATGCTGAGTAGTCAGGAAGCCCTGGATAGTTGAGCTTCTCATGTGAGTCAAACCATTCATATGGGAGCCAGCTCGTTTGCTGTGTATACCCGTAAACTTTGACCCATACCTCGTACGAGACTCCTGGGCCGAGGTAGTTCAACACATCGAGAAACCGTAGCTCAGGTGTTATGAGGAATATGGTCTGACTAGCCTTCTTGGCGACTTTCACTTTACCTGTACTGTCAGTCAGCTCATCGACAAATTACTTCTTGATGAGGTTCAAGTCATACCATGCAGAGTTGAACCCCAGTACAGGCACTTGGTCACACCACTCATTGATCAGCCGCTGCTGTCACTTTGGGAGCTTGTCCTGGTCTGTCGGTATGTACTGTGCCCTAACCTTTTTCCGGATTAGAGATGCTCGCCGTTGGATCGCCAGCATGAACTCTCTGATCATCTCTTTTGGGCTCAGGATTGCAGAGGTGAGTGGACTTACTCGTGGCACCCTCTAAGCAGCAGCCAACTGACACAGAGATAGGTATGTGAGTGCTCTCGATCGTGAGACTCTCCGTAGGATGAGTCTTGATACCATCTAGGAGTGCTTCGAAGTCGTAAACTATGAAGTGTGGGTATGGGACAGTCCAAACTCGTTTAGGGACACTTGGGCAGCGTTTTATACAGCACTCCCACTGTACCACAAGCATGCAACCAGAGGCTCTCAGCTTCTCCTCTCTCAGAACTGTCTTGCGGTATCTTTGTTCGGCATCCTCACCTCGCTGGTGTTGTGGACACCCGTGCCAGTGACAGCTATGGAACTGGTAAATGGTGCTGGTGGTCGGATCATAACCATCTACGGGAGCGCCCTCGATCCAATGCCTGCTACCGTGCCCACACTCTACATGGTGTATGTGTACACCTCTGTTTCTCGACTCATACTCAAGTAGCCACTGAACTGGATGTTTGGGGTGGATAGAAGGCTTTCTCCTATGCAGACTGTGGTGCCTCAACCTTAACCTCAATACAATTTTAGTTTTGCCACCTGTACAGTGGTCGGCATGGCGTTGAATAGTGCATGCCTGTGTAAACCTCTGCTGTCAGTGACTGCAGACTAGTGTATGTGCCAGCTTTGAGATGTTCTTGATGTAGAAGGCGTGGCGGTCCCACACTCCGATGGTCATGGTGTCACGGTAGTGAGCCGCTTGCCTGATCATGTGCCAGGTGCCCTCTTCAGTTGGTTCATACACGCAAATCCTGATCTTGGCGAAGAACTCTACCTTGTCCAGCTGATCCAGCGAGGTCGTGTGGACATCGGGTACTGTCTTGCCGTAGAACTGTGTGGCAAACTCTCATGCATGAGCTGTACTTCTATCAGCTCTCGCTCCTCGTTGGACTGCTAGACATCTCCAGAGATACATGTTGTCCCTGTAGGTGTCGAGGACAGTCATACTCTTCTTCTATCGTAGCCAGTCTGGGAGGGGGCCTGTCCCAAGCAGAGGTTGGCAGTCGATGACAGCCCTGACGTCAACGTTGATTGATCGAATGAAAGCCCACTTAGTGTTGGGTCGATCGATATTGTCAATAAATGCGAGCTGGGGTGGTCTTCTTTCTTATACACAGAGGGCTGAGTTCATCACCTATGGCGGTATATATCTTTTTGAAAACGAAACTGTCGACATTGACAGTTTGTCAATGGAAGTCGAGCCTTACTGTTCGAGCGTGGGATGTACGATGGATTCAGATTGAACTGGTGTGGTCGGCGCCGAAGTTGCCGAGCCATCCCGGTCAAGGGCCACTATTTCTAATCGTCCTGGTTCGTCCGAAGATAACGGCTGGACCTGAGACAATGACACAGGACTAGGAACCACATGAGAGGCCGAAGGTGGAGGTGGTCGTGGCGCCGTACCTGGTGGAATAATCGTAGATGATGTTGATGGTGCGGTTGCTGGCAGCGGGTTTGCGATTACCAGGTTTACTGGTTTTAGCGTCGATTACTGATATAGGTGGCTTGTGAGCCAGAGTCGCCACAAGTTCATCCTTCTTCATCGATATTTCGGCGGGTTATAATGTCACTGAATGAACACAGTGATTTTCGGCTGTCGAATGTGTTACGCGGAGTCGCCGAGCAGTAAACATTTCTTGAATTGAGTACAATAAGCTTTCAACAATTTTTTATCTCCATCAATGTGGCACGTTAGTTCGACTTTTCTGTTATAAGTACGACCACAAGGTAGACCAACTTCCACCGACTCCCACATACATTTTTGCCCGGGATTCATCAGTTCTTCATCGGAAGTTCCGGAAAGTTGAAGATCAGCGCTTCTTCACGTTGTTCAGGAGTTAGTGACATGATAATAAAGTTCTCAGCTTTATCCGATTTAACACTTGTATAAAATAATAATAAAGAGAAAAACACAGTTCGGCTTAAAGTAGCAGAAAGACTGAATTTGCTATTAAGCGTTAAGATGCCCTATTGCCTATCGACCTTCCCATGCGCTTATCATATGGAAAATGGTTTTTCGGCGACAAGTCCACTCCTTTTATACTTTTGGACCGCATCACAGTGTGATGGAAGACAAATCTGACCTTCCTCGTGGAACACCTGTGTTATACGACCATGTCTATATAGGTAGGTTCCTTAATTTGGTTAAAAGTCTCCAAGCCATGTGAGAAGTAATAATCAGATAAGGATAGGAGGTCTTGTCCGGAGATTCCATCACTTGAAGCACAGAAGGAATGATAACTGATGAGTAGATTCTCTGAGGATCCGCTTATACCTGTGGATGGCCAAGTTGCAGGGTGTAATTCGGGTCTTCCAACTCGAGCGTTATAGACGTGCCTATTTTAATTTAGGCCTAGGCATACAGCGAGTTGGGGGAGGGCGAGATTCGTCACGTGGTTGACGGCATCTCGTAGTTTCACCCAGTCCAGCATCGCTGGTGCTGTTATGTTCATGACATCATGGCTACAAGACAGGGAATACCTCCTTGGATGAAAGTCGGGTGTATTGGTACACGCTACGTGTAAGCATGAGGTTAATTCGATAACAGGCAATAGTCCCCCGATAGTAGAATAGAGGATTTGAAGTTTGGATGATAATAACGGTGATCTTTCTTAGTTTTAAGAAAGTCTGTATAACGTACTTTGATTTTAGTGCAGGTGTCATGTAGCGTGATCTACATGCCTAAGCTTCTGTAATCGGCCAAGTGTTAGTGAATGTTCGTCCCAACAGACTTCCTAGGATCTATTTTTAACAGCAGTGTGTTTTAGAAAATTCCTTCCAGGAATTACTGCAGTATGTTGGCTTACTGTATCGGTTAGGTCAGATCGTTTTAAATATGTCCGTCGTCGTCCTCATCACCTACCATGGTTCGTGCTGAATCCTGGCTTGGTAGGATTGTTGCCGAACCTGCATCGTCATGCGGGTGGACGATGTTGGGACTACTTGTTTCCGAAAAAAAATCGGTCTGGGTACTTGTGTTGAGTAGCGAATCTGGGCCAAGTGTAGGTTCTGCATCTATAACTTCGCCGCCAAATATTCCCCCATCTGCTGGTTAGCTTAACGGTTGGTTCGAGATATAATCTCGAACTGGCAATGGTTGTTCTCCCAGTCACCTTCTCCACTGTATTCGGGGAGGTGGGGATGGGAGTGATGGATGATGATCCTGGTCTTGCCAGTGGTTTGGACGATAGGGGCAAAGCAGGGGGCACCATGTGGAAAGCCGAGGGATGTGGGTGCTGTGCTGGCTGGTAAGTTGTGTAATTGCAAGTATAGCACGCTATTTTAATCTTGTCACACGAAACGTCTATTACGTCCACTGCATATTTTCATGCATGGACAATGCAGCCAAATAACTAATCCATTACTTATTTTGTCAAACAGGCAGTCCTTGCCATAGGGATATAATATTTATTAATTCGTCATTGACTGCCATTCTTATACAACTATGCTTTCGCTCAAAATATTGCTTCGCGACAGCCTTCCTCATCTCCTTTTTCATTTTCTCCTCCTCCTCCTCCTCCTCCTCCTCCTCATCGTCCTCCTCCTCATCCTCATCATCATAATGATCCTCCTCCTTGTCCTCCTCCTCCTCTTCCTTGTCCTCCTCCTCCTCCTCCACCCACTCCTCCTCCTCCTCCTTCTCCTCCTCCTCGTCCTCATCCTCCTCCTCCTCCCCTCATCTTCCACCTCTCTATTCCTTCACTAGCCTCCGCCTCTGCACAGGTATCCCCCTCCTCCTCCCCTCCTTCTTCACCTCACCCTCCCTCTTAACCTCCCATCTACATTCCCTAGTCTCCCCATCAGTTGGGGCCCCTTATCCTCCTCCCACTCCACCTTCTCCTCCTCTTTTTCTTCTTCCTCCTCCCTCTCCACCCCTCCACTTCCCTATCTCCAGCCTCCACTCATGCCTCCGCCTCTTCCTTCCCACTTTCTCTCCACCTCACCCTCTCTCGCCACATCAGACTGGACCTCCTCCTCCTCCTCCTCCTCCTCCTCCTCCCCCTTCCTCTTATTCCCCCACCTCCCATCCTCCTCCTCATTTTCATGTTTATCCTCCTCCTCCCACTCCACCTCTCCACTTCCCTATCTCCCTCCTCCGCCCATGCCTCCGTCCCTTCCTTCCCCTCTCTTTCCAACTCCTCTCCCTCTCCACATCTGATAGGCCCTCATCCTCCTCATTACTCTTCTTCTTCTCCTCCTTCTCCTCATCCTCCTCCTCATCTTACTCTTCATCCTCATTTCCTACTCCACCTCCTTTACGTAGATACAAAGCTACGTGTATAAGAGGCAGAAACGCAATAGAATGATACAGATCCTCCCTTGCACAATGACCTTGTCTTGTTAGAGTTTGGATGATTACTACTAAAAGCTAATTGAGCAATTATATCACTCACAATACTATTTCTCAAAGCCCATAATGGCCGTACCTTTGCGCTCATAATGTCTTTTGAACAATTTCGTTATGCCATGATGAACTGGAGTTTAACTATGAAACCGTGCGCGGAGAGTACGTTTATGATGCTTAAATTTAATAATGTATTACCATTGAAGAGCGGATGGCACTACAGAATCGTTACTACGTTTCTACATTGCTGGCGTGCTCTAAAACAAAATTGAAGAAACGAAGTAAGAAAATGATCAATAATGCTCTGTATTTGTGCGCCAAGGACTGCAGGATACTATACTCTGCCCATGTGTAAGAAATTTAAGAGTCTTTATATATCATGAAAATCATTCGTATAGCCATGGACTCTGTGTGAGTGCTATGCTTTCTCCCACCCTGTTGCTTAGAGATATCTTAATATGCTTCCAAAACAAAGTCAAATGAACTGTTGAATAATATCTCCAATCAAATTAAGTCCAAAATATCCAACAAAACCGTTACATCGGGTTCAAAATTGTACTGGCCAACATGTTTTTTGTTTTTGTTTCCAAACCATGCTAACTTATTTAAGATTTGTACGGTATTTGATTCATTTAGATGTGGTATGTATGATCCAGTACTTTCTCCGGGGGCTGTTACTGCATGTGGAAGTGACGATGTTTAACACCACGCACTGGAAATATCAGACATACCACAGAGATAGAATACTGTGCAATCCCATTGTGCTAACATTTAGCTTTTCGTGAAAATGATTCTGCAAGCCAACAGACAATAAATTTAATGCGATATATCTCTGGACGAGCTGAATATTTTGAAAATAATTTGATCAGTCAAATTGTTTTTAAAATATTTAACCTGTCCCGAGATATAACAACTGGAATATTTTGTCTGTAATAACGCAGCATTCAGACAGTTAATTATTCAGTAAAGCAGAATCAGTAATGGCTATATAGCCCAGCTGCTAAGGGACAAATATGGTCAAATCGTTCACATTTCTCTACAAGTATGATATTACACACATGTAATTTAATTTGGTATCTTTCATTTAAGATTAGGACCCACCTTGAAAGGAACACACCAACTATTTATATGTCTCTGATACAATCTACGTTCAGGAGAATAATTAAATGTTTATGATTGGCACTAACGTACATGGATTAACATTTTTCTTGCCGCATGTGGATGATAGATAAAATTAGTCTACATCAAAATTTCTTCTGATATTTAGTGAAAAATGACATGCCGTTCACCCAGTTTCGAAACCAGACATCCTTACAATAACAAAATTTCATACACGCGAGGCTACCCGTAACACATCTAAAAGGTTGTTTGCATTTTGTGTTGCATTGGCATAAGTTCTTAACAAACCTTCGCTGTCTCTGAAATTGCTGTCCAAAAAGGCTCCAATTGTCCAATTTCCCTAAGCACGTGGGCCTGGAAACTGTGGACACAGTTTGAGGTATGCCCCACCCCCCACCACCAACATTACCTTGCTTGGAATATTGCTCTTTTATTGTGTTAAAAAAGTGCTGCAGTTGTTGGTGGAATGTTCTCATGATCTCTCCTACCACTTGTAAATAGTCCTCTTCTTGCTTCATCGCATGCACACACTGAGCAGCTCTTGATATGCAGGGCAACAACAAATCAGTCAATTTGCTCAATAATTCGGCTGGTTAATGTTTGTGGTATACCAGAGAGCGTCAGTGTTGTATATGTTACTTCAGGGCATGAGTTTACAGCCGACATTTACCTTCGTTAGAAAAGCTGTATGTGGTGTTCCATCCTATTAATGCGTGGAACGAAGAACGTGTTTGGCGCCTGAAGATACACTCCATGACACATCTAATCCTAAGAGAGGAAAGGAAAAAAGGCAAGATTTCTTCATGCATAAAGAATTTGGTTATGACAGGTTGTGTGCTTCCATGGTGTTTGACGAATGTGTGTTTCCATTTCCTCTATGGTTTTCCTCTACAAATGCATGGTATTTCTCGTATCCAAGTCGCTTAGTGTTTCCACAACAAATTAATCCATTACCACTTTCGAATCTAGATTGATTAAATGCGATCTTCTAAAATGGATTTTCCAATTCGTCAAACACAGAACACAAAGCTGTGATAAGTTTGTGAAATTCCATCTGCACTGCATGAATACTGGACTAACGCAAATTAAAGATGTTATTATTAACAAACAGGCATTCTATAATTAGGCCTGTGATAAATCTATTTCCAGCTCAATATATTGATTGCTGTATTAGATATGTTTGGCTGATCCGCTATCTGTCACGTGATTCAGAGCGTGTTATGCAATGCTTATATTATTACACTATACATGTTTTGTATTTATCACTCACCCACCACATTATGTAATAATGGCGAAATGCGGGGCTACTGACGTCATGTTATTGTTCCATTGCAGATCCAGGAGAATATTCTACCATCATCGCCCCGAGGCATAATTTGGAGTTTACGGAAATGGAGGAAACCAGTGCTAGCTATGCCCGCCCATATCTCGCTAATCTCCATGCACGTTTTACTTGTGCTGGGATCAAATTTGAACGGGTGCTGTTACTGCATATTGTAAAATAATCACCAGAATGTTTATTAAATAGCAAAGGCATACAATGTGTACAACTTGACGCACTATTGAGCGTTGATGATGGACTAAATCGCATCATTCATTGATTTTGACATCCGCCTACACGTGAAGTTGTTGATTACGACATCATTTGATTGATCAATGAACTGGATTCCTCCAGTGTTGCGCAGTTGCGCATGGATTGGTGCGAGGCGACCGATAGGTAGTCTTAAAAGGTTTTCATTTTCAGGCTGCTGCGAATGGCATTATCTACTTATATGCTCTCACCATTAAAGCGTGTTAGCGTATTCTCTAGGACGCTTGTCAACCGTTCCATACTCAACACTAATTGTAGATGTCAGCATGTTCCATGATAGATCACGCGAATTATGGCGAAATAATTTGTGTGGACTGTAAGAGAGAGAGAGAGAGAGAGAGAGAGAGAGAGAGAGAGAGAGAGAGAGAGAGAGAGAGAAGAGAGAGAGAGAGAGAGAGAGAGAGAGTGAGAGAGTGAGAGAGAGAGAGAGAGAAAGAGAGAGAGAGAGAGAGAGAGAGAGAGAGAGAGAGAGAGATAGAGAGAGAGAGAGAGAGAGAGAAAGAAAGAAAGAAAGAAAGAAAGAAAGAAAGAAAGAAAGAAAGAAAGAAAGAAAGAAAGAATGAAAGAAAGAAAGAAAGAGAGAGAGAGAGAGAGAGAGAGAGAGAGAAAGAGAGAGAGGCAGAGAGAGAGAGAGAAGGAGGGAGGGAGGAAGGGAGAGGGAGGGAGGGTGGAAGAGATAAAAGACACCTAAGCGACATCTCTGGACAATGGCTTGACTATATTGCGCAGTCATACGTCTTGTCCGATATCTGAACGAGAATGACGAGCACGTGGAAAGTGTATGGGAAAGCGAGAAAGGCGACAATTCCAGCTTTATAAATAAGGCAGCGACTTTCATTCAATGTCTCTATTGAGTTATATATGTACATGATCTTCATCACAGAGTACACGAAACAGAGAATCTTGATGAGAATTCACTAATGAAGTCATTTTAGCCCGATCTGCCATCCGGAGATAGGATGATATCTAATAGTACATTCTCCTGATACCCATACGTATCAGATTCCATTAAAATAATGTTCTAATTGCAACGTGTAATCTACTTCGGAAATAACGAGTTTTAATACATATTGTGAAAATAAACAGAATGAATGATATTGGTGGTGCCTAATCTAGGCCTAACGACACATTTCATTTTCAGCAGTATTACTGCCGGGGGGGGGGGGGGGGGGGGCACAGCACAACACACATTAAATGCACAGTGATCTTAATGCAAACATGATTTTATACTCAATGTATTTTTTTACTTTAATTGGATAGACGGGGATCAAAACAGGCGTCCTTAAAATGCGGTCAGGCTCTACATTGAACAAATTTGTCATAGTTCTATCGGAAGAACTAAGACAATTGGTTGTTTACAATATCATTATCACGTTTGTATTCGTTACAGGGCATATTTATATTCGCCATATGAAATGCAGAAATTAAGGTCTAGCGTTAGGTTACAAATGTTTCAAGCGCTTCTGAAACAGTCCATCTTTTAAAATAGACATAATTGTTGTATTTTTTATAGGCCGCTATGTAAAATTATATTTAACAAATATTCCGTCAACCAGCCATTTCTAATTACATTGATAATTTACCTCTAACCTATTAAACTTTCACCCCAACATTCTGATGCTTCGCCGGGACAACAAGTGCAACCACAACTGAACTATGAAAGCTTTCAATGCAAAATGACATCAATGCAATAATTGAATCGATGCCAAGTTGAAGTACGGTACTGCGCGTCTTGAAAGTGTGAATTGCAGCAATTAGTCACCCCAAATGACTCTGCAATGTTGAAGCGCAGCAGCCATTGGCCAAGGGCGCGTGACCAATAGCAAATTCGTTATTCGGTCATTGGTCAATTGCATAAGGGATCAATATCAATTGCTATATTTTAGAAACACTATCTCATAGACGGGCAAGCCAGAAATTAGTTATGCTCTACAAAGTTGTTAACGGAATTATATGCGAATCTTTGACTAACCGCCTTCCCTTCATATCCCAAGCCTGGAACCAATATAACATCTGGCACTCGAATCGTTTTACTCCCTACAGATGTCGTACTGAGATCTACAATGGACCATCCTTCGCAGCAACAATCTGTGCCTGGAACCACCTTCCCGCACCTGCCACAGCGTCTACTACACGAATTTAAGTGTAAACTAAAAGGACTGCAGAGCATAAGACAAACCCCACCCTGGTATTATGTTGGGTCGAGATCAGCTAATATTAATCTAAGCCGGCTTCGCAATGGATGCAGTAGTCTTAATAGGCATCTGTTTGACAATCATCTGACGGACTCCTCAAGTTGTTCTTTTGGACCTTCTGATGAAACCGTTGACCATTATATCTTCTACAGTCCTCTTTTCAGGGACCAAAGATTTATTTTCCATATTGCATTAGTGACTGGTGATATTCCTGATACACTCACGTCAAGACACGGCTTATATGGCGACACAAATTTCAACATAGAAAGCAATATCAAGATATCAGAAATTATCTGCCAATATCTTGTCGATACAGACCGTTTTTCTCAACATCCCGCTTACTTATCCACATTTGAAGCAAACTGTATTCGAAATCGTGTTTATATAACTGGTGAAATAGATAAAACGTAATATAAAAGATTGAGCCAACAATGTACATATGTGGATGTATTCAGTACGGTGCAGATCGGGGATGACTTTTACAGGGAAAAATTAACCTACTGTTGAATGTTTTGGACACGGCTGAATTGGAGGGCACTGCTACCTAAGGCATTGCTGTCGTCCAGTCCAATTGCGTTCAAAATGTTCAACAAATCATTTCTTACTTACTAACATGTCCTAATATTGTTTTGGAGGTGTCCTGACTTGCTCATGAGCTGTACCATACTGAAACTGTACGCGCATGTGAGTACACAACACTCGGAGTACTCACACACAAACACACAGCGCTCTCTCCCTCTCTCCCTCCCTCCCTCCCTCTCTCCCTCCCTCCCTCTCTCCCTCCCTCCCTCCCTCTCTCCCTCCCTCCCTCTCTCCCACAGTATCACATAATATTGGCAATCCTCTCCGATACCTGCTCTCGTGTAGGATTATGATCCAGATAGTGTACTTATTTATTACGCTATAATGTTAAGCGCTTAATAGTTTGTAATACTATTTAATGACGACATACCATGAAATATCGTTCTGGTTCACTCCACTAGGGGCTAATGACTGATTATGCTGGCTTTATTCATTGATGAGCATATTGACGATGTATTCTATCGCTGTCCTGGCTCAGCTACATTTTCAGTATACCATACACACTAGTCTTTATGCTACACTAAGACGTTAACCATTAAAAGGTTAGTGTCTCAAATTACATGACAACTATGTCCTAGAGGAAAGATGTGAAACTAATTTTACTAGAACCTGTTGCTACTTGATACGAATGATAGCAGTTTCCAGTCAAATTACTTCCTAAATATTTAGCTGAATATGTCGCATATCAATTATATAATTTGGCGTTTGTAGGTGGTAATGGTTTCTTAACGAGTGAAAACCCATTTTTGCTAAGCATTTCATTCTCAAATTTTCTCAAGTAAATTCCAATGCCCTCATAGAAAATATCAATTTACAGACCAGGAGAGGATTATTCTAGGAAATGTACTACTGTAATGGCGGACCATATTGACGAGACAGAGATCCTAGTGACAGAATTTAAGAAGCAGGCCATAGAAGTAGGCCTAGTCCTCTTCTGGTATGCATTTTGTGAAGTATATAAATTGAAACACTTGCACAACAAATCGACAATTTGCAACGAAGCGAAGCGCATGGTTAAAAAACAACGGTGTGTGGCCATGAGATTCAAATATGACGAGGTAGAATCGATTCTAGGCAATACTCGTTCAATAATATCTACGACTAATAAAATTAGACATTATTTAGTGATACACCCCACGCATATTGATATTCCATTCACAATAAGATTAAATCAAGAGCTGGTGTGACAGCATTACATAGTAACACACATGCATGACTGGGGTATGAAGGCGAATGTATTGTGTGCGTGGGTATTTCCGTGGCTCGTGGCTACTTCTTAGAATCTAGTGACCCGGGGTCTTATTTTAGCAAAAGAAATGTTGTTTCCATGTAGATAGATTACCCCTCTTTGGGTTTAATTAGAAAATAACACCCTAAGATTGCTAAATTCTAGAAAACCCCTGGAAAGGGTACGGGTCTGTACTTTCATCAAGCCCCAAAGCCAAGTTCCCAAATTGCATGTCAGCAGTACCAATAATGACGATTCAAACAGGCAAATTAGTTTCGTAGCACACTATCGTCTACATCACCTATAATGTTATTCCAATGGAAAGATCCAATATGACACTCACGTATATGGCATCAGAATCGCTTATGTCACATATTAGCTGATGGCACAATCATAAGGACAAAACATAACTCTGTCATGAAGCTAGAAATAGTCCGTCAAGTGAACGAATTGGATGTCTTTGATGGATTTGCAATTTAATAAACATTGTGATGAAGATTTTGAAACGAATTTCACTTGGAGCTGTTACTGATCTAGACAGCAACTGCCCACGGCCAAATTTGTTTCACAATATTCAACATATTACCTGAATAGATAACTTGAAGCTGAGACTGCGAATTCAGGGTTCAGGTCGATAACTCGATCAAACGCTCGCAGAACGTTGGAGGAGCATAGCTAGAAATGGGCGGGGCATAGCTGGAAATAAATCCCTTTATTAGACAAGCACATCTCCCGCTGCATCCTGTTACAAAACAAACACGTAATGTATTTTGACTAGGGCGTCTGATTATCGAATGACCTCATGTTAATAAAACGGTGATCCGTCATTGATATACCGATTTTCTGAATTATTCTCCTTTTTATGACGGAGTATTGAAATTCACAATGCTTCATCACCAATATTAATCTTTCTATGCGATCCTCATTAAAGCTAGGCACGCGTATAACAGCTGCCAGCAGAGCATCCCATAACCACATTCCTTCGTCATACGATTATCACATCTTCACGATCAATGATTTATATAGACATATATTATGCTCATATAACACATTTAAACACAATTATGGCAGGTCTCGTCCATGCTGCGAAGACTTGTAATACATGGTATGTTTATCGTTCCTTAAGTTGTGTAATGTAAATTACCTCACAGGCCATTTGCTGCATGTTCCGAGGTAAATGACTGTTTAGAAACAAGCGATTGTTGATTAAAATATCAATAGTTTTACTGACTATGCTTTTTTAACTGGTATGTAGTTTTTATTATTGCCACGCAGCAGTTCTATGAACCCTGTCTTTGACAACGTACGGTCACTAGGATCTAGCTCTTTCAGCATCTGGAATGTAAGTTTAACATTTTTAATTCTTTTCGACCCGAGTGGGTTTCAAACCTGCATCCAGAGAACAAAGATCCTCTTTCACCAGACTGGCTTTTAACCACCCATCTCACAACCACACGAATTGACTGGAATTTTTGATGGTGTATATTCCAGCTATTCCTATTTTTGCATTCCTGAGATCCATCCTGCTAGATCACAGGAGAATATGTAGACATGTGATATTTACTCTCGCGAAGTGTTTCCTGAATATTTTAATGATGTTTCTGTCCTCTCCTCTCCAGCTCCTTTGCTGGTCTAACGCTCCATCATAGTATTGCTTTCCTATTGATGGATGAAATGTGATATGCTTTTAGCACTACTGAATGGGGTTAATTTGGTTGATAGTTTGATGACAATGTTCTTACGGAAATGTTCTTTTGATTGTAATTTATTACCGCAGTTGATGGTTACAGAGGGATTTCATGCTAAGCTCCACGCAATTTGTATACGTGTTTGAATCGAGTTCATCCTTGAATTCCAAGAATCTCAATTTCAAGGTAACTATGCAGGTAAGCTGTTGAATATATTCACGCTTTTTTGCATCCCTCCATCGCCGTGTATCATACACACGAAGAGATCCCGCATTGCGTGTAACTGTGAGTGACTAGCACTAGAACAGCCATTTATCTTTGTCCTAGTTTGCACAGCAATTGAGTCCAAATGGGTTGATCAATGTTGCCTTTTTGCTTGGAGTATGCTTCCACATCAAACATCAATTGTTCAGGATATCTTCCATTCTCGATTCTCCTAGCCTTTGCTACAGTATTGTGTAGCAAGTGGTCAGTCTTGAGATGCATCAGCCACTCCAGAACCCCAATAACCTGACACGATATGTGCATGTGGATTTGTTTGTATGTGCAGCTTACTATGGTGCACGCAAACTATTCATAAACTTTGGGCATATCTTGATCCTGCCTGGTTTTTATGGAATTCATCATTTTCCTAAATAGCACGTTTTTTAGTTCGTCCTTTTTTTCACTTCTTATCTGAGGCTGTATTACATTACACATCACAATTGAGGAATCCAGTTTTTGCATAAATCATCTGACGTCATAATCAACTAAGTTAATAGAACAGGGTATATACATCTTTTACAGAGCTATGATCATATGATTATGGGGAAGCATGGATATTCACGACATTATCATGGAAAAATAACGTGTATGTATAGCTTCATATTTACAGATGATATTGCAATGTCGTGATCACATAGACCTATCATTAACTTTCTTACCAAGAACGGCAGTATTGTTAAGAATATTGTTTCATCGGCGCCTGCAAGGCTGTTCCTCGATGAGAAGTTCCTGTCTGTACGCAAGGTATAGATCATTCCTATGAGTGCGCTGGTTAGATTACAGGGTTTCCCGTTCATAGGAGGCGGGAGTCGTGTGCTTCGATGAAGACAAAAGCCCGATCTCATGCATCGGCGGAATGATCCCCTTCCAGTGGGGTCGCGCAGGCACTCCTGCGTGCATCACACTTCCATACTACCGTTTCATCCATGCTATTCGTATGCCCCATGTGTCGCGTGTACGAAGGCTGTTTGGGTCGGATTAAGCCGACGTGTGCCGGGCTGGTTTAGTGAGAATTAGGTACGTCAGCCAATGATTATCTCGCCTATCCTATCATACCCAAAACACATAAGAGACGGAAGGTCACTAAGGATTTCCATAGCTTAATCTTAGCTATATTTGTAGTATATAATACAAACATCACTCTACCTTATTAGGAAGACTTTTGCAGAAGCGAGAGGTTATGCTCGCGTGGGCCTCCATTTAATTAGGTCCGTCCAACTGCAGTTGGGTAAAACAAAAGGTGTATTGGGTCATGCCGAAACTTCAAACTAATTAAACTAGGTGGATGCCGCCGTAGTTAGTGGTCTTTCGATAGGCTGCTAGCTAATGATTTGTTTGAACACAGATATTAATGCCACAGTTTCCTATTACCCTAGCCTATAGTTTACAACTGGGTTCATCTGCTTGCCCAGGAATTTCTTTGTCTTCCCGTAGGACTCGACCAGTGAACAGGTATTGCTAAGTCAAGGGTCACTAATGTTCAAGAGAGAAAGTGCCACTACTGAACAGGTTGGAGCTGCAGCCATATGTGTGGCAGTTTCTGTAGGTCTGGTAATATATATTGCTGAAGTAGAAGCTAGGCCGACGTGTTGAAGAGATGTTAAAGTGACAATACTAGAAGGCAGAGGCCGACGTTCACTCAATCCCTCGTCACTGGATTGTCATGGCATGCACATATGAGTAAGTCATGAGCCTTAGACCTAGCAGATGCCGTGGTGGCGAAGGGAGTTCGGCGTGCTGAAGCTCTCAGTTTCTGCAGGTCACTATAAACGCGAGCTGGAGTTGTCTTCTTCTTTTTACACAGAGGGCTGAGTTCATCACTTATGGCGGGTATATGTCTTTTTGAAAACGAAACTGTCGACATTCACAGTTTGTCAATGGAACTGATCCATACTGTTCGAGCGTGGGATGTACAATGGATTCAGATTGAACTGGTGTGGTCGGCGCCGACGTTGACACTATTTCAAATCGTCCTGGTCCGTCCGAAGATAACGGCTGGACCTGAGACAATGACATAGGACTAGGAACCACACGAGAAGCTGAAGGTGGCGGTTGTAGTGGCACCGTAACCGGTGGAATAATCGTAAATGATGTTGATGGTGCGGTCACTGGCAGCGGGTTTGTGTTTACCAGATTTACTGGTTTTAGTGCCGATTACTGATATAGGAGGTCTGTGCGCCAGAGTCGCCACAAGTTCATTCTTCTTCATTGATATTTCGGTGGGTAATAACGTCACTGAATGAACATGGTGATTTTCGGCTGTCGAATGGGTTATGCTGAATCGCTGAGTGGTAAACAGTTTATTGCATTGCGTACAATAAGCTTTCAACAGTTTATGATCTCTAGCAATGTGGCACGTTAATTCGACTTTTCTCTCATAGATACGACTACAAGGTGCACCACCTTCCACCTACTCCCACTTACATTTATGCAGAGGTTTCATCAGTTCTTCATCGGAAGTTTTGGAAAGTTCAAGATCAGCACTTATTCACGTTGTTCAGGAGTTAGTGACATGATAATAACGTTCTCGGCTTTAGCCGATTTAACACATGGATAAAATAATAATAAGAAAACACAATTCGGCTTAGTGTAGCAGAAAGACTGAATTTGGTATTAAGCGATAAATGGCCTATTGCCCATCTACCTTCACATGCGCTTACGATAGGGAAGATGTTTCTTCGGCGGATAGCCCATTACTTTTATACTTTTGGACCACATCACAGTGCAGAGGAAGACAGATCTGACCTTCCTCGTGGAACACCTGTGTTATACGACCATACCTATATAGGTAGGTTCCTTAATTTGGTTAAAATTCTCCAGGCCGCTATTCAGCCATGCGAGAAGTAATAATCAGATATGGATAGGAGGCCTTGTGCGGAGATTCCATCAATTGAAGCACAGAAGGAATGATAACTGATGAGTAGATTATCTGAGGATCCACTTATTCCTGTGGATGGCCCAAGTTGCAGGATGTAAATCAGGTCTTCTGACTCGAGCGTTATAGAAGTGCCTATTTTAATTTAGGCCTAGGCATACAGCGGGTTGGCGGAGGGGGAGATTCGTCACGTGGTTGGCGGCATCTCTTTGTTTCACCCAGTCCAGCTTCGCTGGTGCTTGTATGTCTATGACGTCATGGCTACAAGACAGGGAATACCTCCTTGGATGAAAGTCGGGTGTATTGGTAAACTCTGCGTGTAAGCATGAGGTTAGTTCGATAACAGGCAATAGGCTCGCGATATTAGAATACAGGATTTGAAGTTTGGATGATAATAACGGTGATCTTTCTTAAATTTAAGAAGTCTGAATAACGCACTTTAATTTTAGTGCATGTGCCATGTAGCGTGATCCACAGACCTAAGCTTCTGTAATCGACCAAGTGTTTGTGATCTGTTTTTAACAGCAGTGTGTAGACAGGAATTTTAGACAATTCCTTCCAGAAATTACTGCAGTATTTTGGCGTACTGTATCAGCTCGGGTCGGATCGTTTGAAATATGTTCGGCGGCGTCCTCATCATCAACCGTGGTTCACGCCGAATCCTGGCTTGGTAGGATTGTCGCTGAACCTGCATCGTCATGCAGGTGGTCGATGTCGGGCCTACTGGTTTCCGAAGAAAAATTGGCCTGGGTGCTTGGGTTGAGCAGCGAATCTGGGCCAAGTGTAGGTTCTGGACCTATAACTTCGCCGCCAAATATTCTCCCATCTGCTGGTTAGTCCAAATGTTGGTTCGAGATATAATCTCGAACTGGGAATGGTTGTTCTCCCAGTTACCTTCCCCACTGAGGTGGGGTGTAGTGGATGATGATCCGGGTCCTGCCATGGGTTCGGACGATAGGGGCAAAGCCCGGGGTACCATGTGGAAAGTCGAGGCAGGTGGGTGCTGTGCTGGCTGGTAAAGTAGTGTAATTGGTGGATGGTGGTGGCTTCGGTCTATGGGATGCAATGGGACGAATTAGGCATTCGTCTATAGCAGGTTCCGCCGCCTGTAAGGTGGTGGGACCTACTAATAAAACGGGTATCTGGTGGTGTATGTCTGTATATCGCTCCTTATTTCTTGAGCAGGTTCTCTTCACTCTTATCTCGGCGTAGGCGAGTGGGAGAAGCGCTGAGGTACTGGTGAAGATGTGTGCATGGGTGGTGCACGGTGATGATAGCAGTCCGCCTATGCGACATAGGGGATACATTTCGGTGGGCGGTCATGATCCGTGAGTGTGGCCTCCTCGTGGGAGCTTTGTATTGAAGTTCATAATCGGGCGTTGGTGTACGCCAATCAGAGATATTAGTCTCGGAAACGACCAAAACCGCATTACTAATCAGTGCGTAAACTCGCCGGCCGTGGAGGAGGATCGACAGCCTTCTTCCTCTCCTTTTTCATTTTCTCCTCC